>JBBPTX010000569.1:0-20570 GCA_038094595.1 Pulveroboletus aff. annulatus | reverse complement strand
AAAAAAAGGACATCGGGCAAACAATTGCCCTATGTTTACTTCAAACACCCCGAGGCTGAAGAAGGTCGTCAGGAAGGTCATAGAAGTGGAAGCTGAGGATGAAAAAGAAGTCCCTCGGCTACAAGAGATTGACAATGAAGATGACGAAGAAGAACCAACAGTGTCTCGCATCACCTTTACTTCCTAGGATTTTTAAAATGGAACACTGCCTTGACGTCAGTAGTTCCACCTATTACGTGTGCACCTGTACTTGTATCCACATCCAAGAAATCAATGTGAATTCCTCTGTAACTCATTGATCCCTCGCACACTATGAAAACCGTCGACACCCACACCCTCATTGATAGTGGCGCAGACATCAATTGCCTTGACTGGGATTTCACCCGGAAACACTGACTTCCCCTTGATAAACTTCCAATGCCTATTCCCATAAACAATGTCGACCAAACCCCCAACGCCAAAGGGGCCATCCGCTACACCACCTCTCTCTTCACCAACATTAACGGAATTGCCCAGCATATATGCTTCCATGTCATGCACTGTGGGTCCGAGAATGTGATTCTCAGGACACCCTGGTTGCGATTCACAAACCCCTCCATTGACTGGTCATCACAGACGATCGACATTCCTGAAATGGTAGACGAATCCACCTCCCTCTACCACATCCATGTCACTGACCTTAAGCGACACGATGACGCCCAACCCCGAGCGCCTCCCTTGAAGCCACTGCGCCATGTCTTGGTCGAAACCATTCCCGACCAAACCCCCTCCGCGTTCCTCAATATGCCAGACAGGAACCTCTATGTTCGCCGTGCACTTCACACCAACTCTTGCCAAAGGATCCTTAAATCGGGATCCCAGTATCATCAGATACATCCAAAGCTAGTCGCCAAGCTTACTACTGCCACCGAACTCGCAGCCGCTGCTGAGAAGGCAAAGCCAAAAATTACTCTACCTAATGCCTATAAAGACTTCGCCCCAGTCTTTGCCAAAGAATCCGCTGACTCTCTTCCTCCTTCCAGACCATACGATCACGAAATCAACATCCAAGACTCGTTTACCCCGAAGATTGGCAAACTCTACCTGTTACAGCTATATATTTTTCACCCCTTACTTTACGCATACGAACACTTTTCTTTATCTTATCTAGGGAAAACCCAACTTAGACACTGTGCTAGACACAGAGGATCTATGGGCCCTTCTAGATCTGTGGGCTTCGCTTTCATCTCTTCATCTTTGCCCCACAGATCACACACACATATTTAATACACCATGATCATCACAGACCTCACACCAGTCACCCCATCACTATGATGTGATCCCTTATCTTTAATTACCGTTGACACCTTCCATTCTACCCACCCGCAGCAGATCAATGGCTGGTAACCACATGTATATATTAATCTCCATTACAGGCTGACTCCTCATGTCAATCATGTTGGGCCTAGGGGATGTACTTATGTAGATACATATCTAGATTGGTACACAACATGTATCTACATGTAGAACAATATATAAACGTGAGATTGGACAGAGCTCAGTCTCCAGTCTAGTTCTCTTGATCCTCTCCTACAAGTAGTGCTTAAGAAACATTCCTCTCGATGCCTAGTATCCAAGTGGTTGCCTGCAAGGACTTGTAGATGCAACACTAGAACTAGACTGTCCATTATCTTTGTACCCAACCACTTGAACCAAGCAGACACATACTAGCCTCCCACTTCGCTACCACAGGCTCTAAGCAAGTGAGCACGTCCTTAGGGGTATCTAGCACACGCTAAAAGCGCACACCTAGTGCCCATTTCTTTTCACCGATCCCTTCTCCCCTTCACAGCGTACACCCCTTGGGTCGATCTGACCAACCCTTGGGAATTAGCAGATGTACCCGTAGCCTTAGCAGAACCCATAGTTAAAGTAGAGCCCAGGGAGATCTCACTACCTAGAGCGAGCACAGGGAGTGAAGAAGACCCCAATGACTGGCCAGACCCAGCAGTCACAGAAGAAGAATTTTGGAGGATCTTAGAACAAGATCTCCGCCCTGAAAGCTTCGGAAACGGCGCAGACATAGACGTCATTGCCACTGATCTAAGATTCACTGGTCACACATACTATTGGGATCATACACCCTCGCCACAAACCCTAAGCCCGGCAACAGACTTAGCCTTGCTTAGACAACCCTCAACCCCTATTCCTGACGTCATAGGCCACGACCCTTTCGCTTGGCCAACACAGCAATGTAACGTCCGCCTAGAAGCAACCCTAGGTGCGCAAGCCACAGAGAGAGAGATCAGCGTTGTGAGAAGGCAATACAGAGAACTATCAGAGGAAGAAAACGAAGAAGAACAACCTTGCGCTAAGAGGCAACGTAGAGAATATCCACAGACGATCAGGAGGAATGATCGTTATAGTTGAGTACAGCTAAGGGTTCAACAAAGAAAGAATTACAAGTACTAGCCTTCTTTTACGATCACAATGTCCTTTATCCCTATCTCAGCCACTGATCTTCGCACCACCTTTGCAGACACAGGTGCTAATCATTTAGAAGCAATCGCACAATTCGCACAAACCCAAGATAACAGATACGATCATCTTAGTAGCGAAATTGCGCAACTAAAAAATGCGGTCACACGAATCGAACAAATGATCCAGGCGTTAACTGGACAACCAAGACCACCAACCAGACAATCCACCCTGAGTGGATCAGGGGTGACACAAAAGTCAACTATCAATACGTCCAGAAAAGTAGAAGTTTTCACAGATCCAGGGGATTTCGATGGATCGTTTGCCAAATTTGATGAATGGTGGGCAAAGATCCAATCCTGGATACTTATCAATCAGCACGCAATAACACCACAAAGCGGCGATGCAATCCTAGCAGTCTTATCCAGATTAAAAGGGCCAAGAGCAGGACCCTTTGCACAACTAAGATTGCAGAGACTCTTCACAAACCAAGGATATAGTTGGGCAGACCTTGAAGGAGAATTGAGAGACCTCTTTAGAGGGAGTAATGTCAAAGACAGAGCTGTGAAGAAAATAAATGAAATGAAACAAGGAAACATGCAACCGATCGATGACTTTCTCGTGAAATGGTATGCCGAATATGAAAAGGCAGAATTGGGAGACCCACATGGAGTATACCTCTTAGAACAAAATGTCAAGAGATATATTATGGACTACATCTGGAAGAACGGTCTAAGGAAGACAACAGTCAATGAGACGATGGAAACCTTGAGATCTGTAGGACATCGCCTTGAAAGCCTAGATCTTATCAGGGGATGAACGCAGTTCAGGTTCGGAAATAAACCAAAAGATCCAAACACCATGGACATCAGTGCAGCCCAGAAAGGGGTTAAATCATGTTACAATTGCAGCGAAACAGGGCATTTTGCTAAACAATGCAAGAAGCCCAGTACAAAGTGTGATCTTTGTGGATGGTCCAATGGTCATAAGAAGGACTGTCAACGCAGGCAAGTAAGAACTACGTCTTCGGATGACGTAAAAAGCACCGAACACATCTATACACCTGGCACACAAGCCGAGAAAGGAAAAGGACGAGACCCTACGGCAGTAATAAGGGGCATGTCATTTGAAGAAGCAAGGGCATTCTTCAGGGACGTTGAAGACTCCGAGAATAAGAAATCGGGAAAAGGAAAAGCTTAAATTCAGGAACTGGGCCTAATTTAAGCCAAGGTAAGCGAAAGCAGGTACATTTTCCAACAGACAATTGTTTTGCTAGTTTACATGTTTACGATACAGAGGTAGCGCCCTCTACTATTATTTCTACTTCTTTGCCGATAGGGGAGTCCTCTCAGAGGCTCGACCGGGGCGTCACACCGGTGCTTAATTCCCCTTTAAAGAAAGCTAACCCTTCGATCTCACCTGCAGATCAAATCCCAGACGAAGGAATCTTTTGTAGGTCATTAAAAATTGATAACGAACTAAAAATGAAGATAAAGGTAAAACCCAAAAACACTGATCAAAACTTTATCACAGTATCGGCACTCTTGGACTCTGGCGCAAACTGTGTCTTTGTAGATAACATATTCACTATGCAACATGCGCTCCCACTCAGGCAACTAGAGCAACCTCTTACTGTCTATAATGTGGACAGTACACAGAACGAAGCAGGCAAAATCACACACATTGCTTCCCTTCTGTTAGACTACAAAGGACATCGAGAGATAGTTGAAGCAGAAGTCACCAGTCTAGGAAAAAACCAAATGGTGATTGGTTACTCTTGGTTAAAAAAAACATAACCCAGATATCAATTGGAAAACTGGGGAAATAAAACTAAGAAGTTGTGGAAAAGAATGTTGGGAGCTCAGGGATAAAAGCGTATACCTCAGACTATTAGAAAAGGAAGAGCAGGAAGTCCAATATAAAGTATACGAAATCATAAAAACATTAGAAAAAGAACGAAATGAAAAACAAGAACGAAATATTAGAATAGGACAAGCAATAGACGAAAAATTAAAATCCCTCATGGATCAAAAGAAATCCGCTGTAGAACTCATGCCGGAATGTTATCACGAACATCTAAAAGTATTTGAAGAAAAGGCATCTACCAGAATGCCTACACGAAAATCTTGGGATCATGCTATAGATCTTAAAGAAGACTTTCAGCCGAAGAAAGGAAGACTCATACCCTTAAGCGTAGATGAACAGAAGGAGGTATCTGACTGGCTAGAAGATCAGTCATCCAAAGGATACATCCGACCTTCTAAATCCCCACAAACGTCACCAGTCTTCTTCATACCAAAGAAAGACGGGCGAAAGCGCATGGTGCAAGATTACCGCTATCTAAATTCACAAACCATACGAAACAACTATCCTCTTCCCCTTATTTCGCAACTTGTAGACCGATTAAAAGGGGCTAAGTTATTCACCACATTGGATCTCAGATGGGGAAACAACAATGTACGCATCAAAGAAGGAGATGAATGGAAAGCAGCTTTCGTTATGCATAAAGGCACCTACGAACCCCTAGTCATGTTCTTTGGATTACGCAACTCCCCTGCCACATTCCAAACTATGATGAACGAATTATTTGCAGACATGAAAGATGTTGTGGTGGTCTACATCGACGACATCATGATATTCACTAAGACGGATGACAAACGAGAGCACGCGGAAATCGTGAAAAGGGTGTTAAAGCGATTAGAAGAGAATGACTTTTTCGCCAAACCAGAGAAATGCCATTTCTTCAAAAGAGAAGTTGATTATTTAGGGATGGTTGTAGGACAAGACGGGATCAAGATGGATTGAAAGAAAGTCGACGCCATCTTAGATTGGCCAGCATCCACCAACGTGAAAGGAGTGTGAAGCTTTCTCGGTCTTGCTAACTACTATTGTCGCTTCATAGAAGGATATGTGCATGTCGCAAGACCTCTGAATGACCTCTTAAAGAAAGATACTCTTTGGAAATGGAACTCCCCTCAACAGGATGCTTTTGACAAGCTGAAAGAATGATTTACCACAGCTCCTATTCTTGCTTACCCAGACATTGACTGTCAATTCCGATTAGAAACAGATGCCTCCGATTATGCTACGGGAGCAGTGTTATCAATATTAAAGGAAGGCAAATGGCATCCAGTAGCATTTAGCTCACATTTCATGTCACCGGAAGAGAGAAACTATCCTATTGCAGATAAAGAAATGTTAAGCATCATCAGAGTGTTAGAGCAATGGTGTCACTATTTAGAAGGAACGGAACATCCATTTGAAATATGGAATAATCACGCTAACCTTCAATATTTTATGAAGGCGCAAGATCTATCAAGAAGACAAGCTAGATGGGCGCAATATCTATCCAAATTCAACTACACTTTTGTATACAAATCAGGATCGTCCAATGCAAAGGCAGACTCTCTCTCTCGAAGAGAGGACCATGCACAAGGAATAAAGGATGATAACAAAGGTATAACTATGATCTCCCCGGAGCAGATAAGGACAACATCATCCAAAGTCGCAATCTACGATGAAGGGGCACAGCTACATCAAGAAATATTTAACCAAACATGTCTCTTGATGGAGACAGAAGTACAAAAGTTATGTAATGAACATCAAGTGTGCGAAGAAGCAGATGGGCTTCTTTACCAAGAAGGAAACTGGTTATACGTTCCGGCTAAAAATGGAGATAACGAAGATCTAAGAATCAAGACCCTTAAATTATGTCATGACTCACCTATGGCAGGTCATCCTGGAAATGAAAAGACTATTGATCTAGTCTTATGTCACTATTGGTGGCCCGGCGTCACAACCCAGATCAAAGACTATGTATCTCGTTGCGATCGATGCGCACGAATGAAGCCTTCCAGCCAGCCTAGCTCTGGTTTATTGCAACCCCTAGAAGTCCCTAGTGGACCTTGGCAGGACATATCAGTCGATTTCATCACAGATCTGCCAGAAAGTAACGGATCAAACAGCATCTTAGTAGCTGTAGATCGCTTCTCGAAAGAAGTGGTGCTTATCCCTTGTCACAAGACGACGTCTGCCATTGAGACAGCGAGTCTCTACATCCATCATATCTTCAAGCACCATGGAATTCCATTATCTATTGTGTCCGATCGAGGACCACAGTTTGCTTTGCAAGTCATGGCAGAGCTATGCAAGAAGCTTAATATAAAGCAACGACTATCCACTGTGTATCACCCACAAACAGATGGTCAAACAGAAAGAATGATCAGAGATGTACAGCAGTATTTAAGAATGTTCTGCGCAGAGTGTCAAGACGAATGGGCATGTTATGATTCGCTTGCAGGACGGACGCTTTTTATCTTTTATCAATATCGGACTAATACTTTCCGTTTCACACGCTTAAACTCATTCCTTCCATGTTGTTCTACAACATTCCATACACCTCATAAGCATGCTTATTCCTCCACCACGCAGGTACTCTTTATCTTCTGATCTTCTCACACCGTATGTGCCGGCCCGTAACGTTTCTTTCTCATGCATGGTTTTGCCATTGGATCTCTATTTCTAACGCCACTTCCCACGCTGGCCCTTAATTACTGTGACACGTAACTGTCACACTCTTACTTCACTATATAAACCCTTCAACAGGGTCGTCTCCTTTTCCCTTAGCTTAGTTCTACCTACAGCTTGTCGCCTAGTTAGTGCTAGCAATCTATCAACTTTACTCCTTGAGTCTTTGCTCTACCATTAAGTGAGCGCTTCCCACTACGGCTCATCTGCCTTCGTGTGTCTCTACCTCGAACCTTTGACCCGCTAGTCAAGCTAGACAGCGGTTTATCCTTTGACCCGTCAAACACCTTTGATGGTACTATCGACCCAGCATCCCCACGGCTGGTACTACGTCGTCATCAACATGAATGACCAAATCTCTCGACCCTACTAGGCGTTAGTAGGTCTACGCGCGACCATACCCACGGCCACGCATAACAAAAGAACTAAGCTACCTCCTCATTCGGGTACTATCACGTACGCCGCCCACCATAGCTTCTCATTGAAACACTCGAACCATTGATCCATGTTGGAACCCTCAAGAACCTCCGCATACTTCGCACTTCGACTCCTCTGACACCCCCGACGATCCCAACCCAGCACATTGGGATGAAGACCCCGACAAGCCCTTACTAGACTCGGACGAAGAACTCGCTACTCGCGACCTTGCCCACAGTTTTTCTGCTTCTGTGCAGATACCTCACCCACAGACTCCTCCATCGCCAACACCCAGACGCCAGACCGGCCACATCTTTCCCTCAATCCCTCGCCCTCCATCACCCACTATGACTATGAAACCCCTCGAACTTCGCATCGGTACCCCAGAAAAGTACGATGGCGACTATAGGACAGCCAAACAGTGGTTTGACTCCGTTGCCTTCTACCTCAACATCAATGCTGAGGTTTATACCTCCAACCCGAAGCGCATCGCCTTTGTGCTTTCCTATATGACCCGTGGCCCTGCACTAACGTGGGCAAACACCTTTCGCTCCTCAAAAATCGCAGCTGATGGCTCGATTAACATGGAATCGTGGTCCGACTTCTGTGACGCCTTCATCCTGGCATTCAAACACTATGACACCACCGGCAACGCGATTGCCTGGCTCACCACCACTCGCATGATCGCCACCAAGAATGGCGGATACTCCCCCTCGCTTACTGAGTACAACGCTCAGTTCCAGAATCACTGCGCTATTGCAGGCATCACCGACGACAATGTCTTGATCGGCTATTACTCGGCCACTATTCCCGACGCCCTCATGCGCCGTATCCTAGCTATGGAAACGGTCCCCACCACTGTAGAAGCCTGGTTGAAGAAGGCAGTCACCTTCCAGACCCACATGGAATGGGCTCGAGAAATCGCCGCCCAGCATAAGACCCCCACTCATCACATGTATCACCAGTACGTCGCCCCCACCCCCGCCAAAGATCCCAATGCCATGGACATTGACGCCATCCGTCTCTCACGTCTTACCTCCACTGAACGCGAACAATGCCGCAAAGAAGGCAAGTGTTTCTGCTGTCGACAGAAAGGACATCGGGCTACCAATTGCCCGACGTTTACCTCGAACTCTCCAAGGCCGAAGAAGGTTGTTCGGAGGGTCACAGAAGTGGAAGTTGAGGATGAAGAAGAAGTCCCTCGGCTACAAGAGACCGACGATGAAGACGACGATGAAGAAACCAAGGTGTCTCGTGTCGTTATTACCTCTCAGGATTTTTGAAACGGAACGCTGCCTCGACGTCAGTAGTTCCTCCCATTATGTGTGCACCTATACTTGTATCCACGTCCAAGAAATCAATGCATATCCCTTTACAACTCATTGATCCCTCGCACACCATGAAAACTGTCAACACTCGCGCCCTCATTGACAGCGGCGCAGACATCAACTGCCTCGATTGGGATTTCGCCCGAAAACATCGACTCCCTCTAGATAAACTTCCGACATCTATCCCTGTCAACAATGTCGATCAAACTCCCAACGCTAAATGCGCCATCTGATACACTGCCTCTCTTTTCACAAACATCGACGGCATTGCCCAACATATACGCTTCCATGTCCTACATTGTGGGTCCGAGAACGTGATTCTCGGAGCGCCTTGGTTATGCCTTACGAACCCCTCCATTGATTGGTCATCACAGACGATCAACATCCCTAAAACGGTAGACGAGTCTGCCTCTCTTTATCATATCTATGTCGCAGATCTCAAACGACATAACAATGCTCAACCTCGAGCACCCCCTTCGAAACCACCTCACCACGTCTTGGTCGAAACGGTTCCCGACCATACCCTCTCCACGTTTCTCGATATGCCAGATGGAAACCTCTATGTTCGCCACACTCTTCATGCCAACTCCTGCCAACGAATCCTCAGATCAGGATCTCGATACCATCAGACACACCCGAAGCTTGTTGCTAAGCTTACCACTGCCACGGAACTCGCGGCTGCCGCAGAAAAGGCCAAGCCGAAAGTCACTCTTCCCGATGTCTATAAAGACTTCGCCCCCATCTTCGCCAAAGAATCCGCCGACTCTCTTCCCCCTTCTAGACCCTATGATCACGAAATCAACGTCAAAGACTCGTTCACCCCGAAGATCGGCAAACTCTACCCGCTTACCCCAGACGAAAAGAAAGCCACAGAAGATTTCCTCGATGAAAACCTTGCCGCTGGCAAGATTCGCCCCTCAAATTCCCCTCAAGCCTCACCATTTTTCTTCGTCAAAAAGAAAGACGGCAAACTCCGCCCCTGCCAGGACTATCGATACCTCAATGAACACACTGTCCGCGACGCCTATCCGCTACCTTTGATCTTGGACCTCCTCGACAAACTCAAAGGTGCCCATGTATTCACCAAGTTCGACGTAGCTGGGGATACAACAACGTATGTATCAAAGATGGGCACCAATGGAAAGATGCCTTCCTCACCCATAAAGGGCTCTTCGAACCCATGGTTATGTTCTTCAGCATGACTAATTCCCCAGCGATGTTCCAACGTTTCATGAACGACTCTTTCCGCGACATGATCGCCGAAGGATGGTTAGTGATCTATATGGATGACCTTCTCATCTTTTCCCCAGACGACGCCACCCACACCGAATGCACTCGCCGTGTCCTCCAACGGATGACGGAACTTGACCTCCACCTCAAATTGGAAAAATGCCAATTCGCTGTTCCTGAAGTCGAATATCTCGGGATGATTGTTAAGGAAGGACAACTCGCTATGGACCCCGTCAAGCTAGACAGAATCGCCAAGTGGCCTACGCCACAGAAAGTCAGAGATGTCTGGTCCTTCCTAGGTTTTGCTAATTTCTATAGACGTTTCATCCCGGGATACTCTAACATTGCCCACCCGCTCATCAACCTCACCAAGAAAACTATGCTGTGGACCTGGACCACCGCTCAGCAAACCGCCTTCGACCAACTCAAGGAATTGTTCCTTCGTAAGCCCGTCCTGTTCATGCCCAATATTTCTCGCCCTTTTGCCATGGCCACCAACGCTTCTAAATACGCGTCTGGCGGAATTTTGCTCCAAACGGATGCGAAAGGGGATTGGCACCCCTGTTCCTACTTATCTCAGTCCTTCTCCTCCTCAGAACGTAACTACGATATCCATGACCAGGAGCTCTTGGCCATTATACGCGGTTTCAAAGCCTGGAGGCAATACCTCCATGGCTCTCCCTTTCCCGTCAAAGTCTTCTCCGATCACAAGAACCTCACGTACTTCTGCCGCCCTCAAGATCTCAACCGTCGCCAAGCCCGATGGCTCCTCGACCTCGCCGATTACGATTATTCTATCACCCATGTCCCTGGTACTCAACTCGCCGGCGCCGACGCCCTCTCTCGCCGCCCAGACCTCCTCCTCCGCGCTGACTCTGATAATATTGGTGTTACCCTCCTTCCGGACACCCTTTTTGTCCGCCTCATTGACTCTGCCCTCGCCAACCATATTGCCTCTGCTTCCGCCTCTGACGACCTCGTCCTCCATAAGTTACAGGAGATTGACGGCTCTCTACCTCCCGCCTTCCGTTCTCGCCTCGCTGACTGGCAATACTCCGACGGTGTCCTCCAATATCAAGGACACGTCTATGTCCCTCCCGACTGTGACCTTCGCCGCGCTGTCGTCCAGCGCTCCCATGACCATGACTCTGCTGGTCACCCTGGCTACCTTAAAACCCGACAACTCGTCGCCTCCGAATTCTGGTGGCCAGGCCTTGCCTCGTTTGTTTGCTCTTACGTTGCAGGCTGTGCCGTGTGCCAGCGTAACAAGGTGAACACTCACCCCTTGTCCCCTCCCCTTGTTCCTATCCCGTCCTCGTGCTCTCGCCCGTTCCAATAGATCTCCTGCGATCTCATCACCGACCTCCCGCTGTCCAGGGGGTTTGACTCATTATTGGTCGTGGTGGACCACGGCCTTACTAAGGAGGTAATTCTTTGCCCCACGAAAAAGACAATCACCGCCGAGGGCATAGCAGCGCTCTTTTTCCATAAAGTTTATCTCCGCTTCGGCCTTTACGAGAAAGTCATCTCTGACCGTGGACCACAGTTTGCCTCCGCCTTTGCCAAAGAACTTGGCCATCTCCTCAACTACGATCTCTCCCTTTCTACCGCATACCACCCCCAAACCGATGGCGAAACTGAACGCGTCAACCAGGAAGTTGAGATGTATCTCCGCATCTACTGCAGAGACCACCCTTCTACTTGGTCTGATCACATCTCCCACGCTGAATTCACCCATAATCACCGTCCCCATTCCGTCTCTGGCAAATCCCCATTTTACCTCATGATGGGGTATGAACCTCGCGCTCTTCCTTCGGTAATCGCCGAAACCAACATCCCTGCCGTCGAAATCCACCTCAAGGAGCTGACTGCCCTACGAGAAGAAGCCCTCGCATCCCATGAACTTGCACGACAAGTCATGGCGTCCAGGTCTAAGTCGAAATTCGTGCCCTTCAAGAAGGGACAGCGAGTTTGGCTAGAGGCCCGGAATCTTAAAAGGTCCGTCCAAGATCCAAAGTTCGCCGCAAAACGCGAAGGCCCCTTTGTCATCTCCGATGTCATATCACCCGTCTTCTATCGCCTCCGACTCCCACGAACGTGGAAAATTCACAACACGTTCCATGCTTCTCTCTTATCACCCTATCGCGAAAACGATGTACACGGCCCGAACTTCCCCACACTGCCCCCGGATCTCATTGAAGGACAAGAAGAATATGAAATAGAACAAATCATACGGCATCAAGGTATGCCATCAGCCCGTCAATACTTGATCCGATGGAAAAGGTACTCCGCCGAAGAAGAATCCTGGGAACCCAAGCAGAACTTGAAACATTCGTCGGAGTTACTAGATGATTATAAAAGACGACACCCCCGCACCTTCTCTCTCTTATCCACTCGCCCATCATGCCGCAAATAAATCCTCTCCATCTTCTCCTCATGGCTATCGAGTTCACCAATGTCGACTCCCCCGCAGCTGCACCCTGCACCAACCCCAGCACTGTCCGTCTTCCCTCTGCCGACCCTGAGAGGGTCTCTCCTACTCGCCCCGCCACCCCTCAACCTGTCAACTTCGCCACTCTTGTTGGTGATGTTCCCCAGTCCCATGTCTCCCCCATCTCTGGCAGGATTCAATCCTCGCCAGCATTTACACCTCTGCCCCATTGGGAACCTTCTCCCAGACCCCCCTCGTTCTTAGGCGTCCACCACCCCCAGCTGGTCCGTGCGCCTAGCTCGGACTCCCTCATCGCCCATTCGGGATGGGACTCCCAGGTCCCATTGGATGTCTCCAACCACCACCACACCGGCAGAATCTGGGAGGAGCGGTTTACCGATGAGCATTATGTTCGCTTTCATTCCCTCATGTCTGATGACCGTCTTCGGGTCCCTATTAGTGTATACTCCTCTGACGGTTCACCCATCTTTACCTGGTTTGAATCCGCGATGCAGTTGAACCACATCGCCACCTTTGTTTCTGGCTCTGGCCCGGTTTTCCCTCACACCACGCTTGGCAGGACCATGCAGGATTTTATTTACCACGCGCGTTACCAGTCGTACTCGCACGCCTTCTAAATGGGCTATGACTCCTTCCTCCTCAACGTCGATAACCATTTCTGAGACCTAGCCGCTGCTGGTCGAGGACTTGGAAACGAAGTCCTAAGGTACAGGTCGCCCATCCATTGGCAAACCCTCAATGACTGGTGAACAGGTCGAAATGGCAGAGATTGCGTCTATCCAGGCCATCCTTGTTTCAATCAATGGTGCTTCCAGTGCCACTGTCTTGGACATACTCAATTATCCTGCAGACAATACGTCTGTACCAGATGCCGTCGACAAGCACCTGGTCATTCTCTTGCCCATTGCCCTGGATCCTCTTGCCCCCTCGCCTCACGCCTCACTTCTCCCCGCGCTCAATCCTCGTCTACGTCAACACCTCGCCGCCCCCAAGCCACGTTCCGTAACGGACAAATCGTCCGTCGAGCCACACCCCGTCGTAACCCCCATCAGTCGTCTTCCTCCTCTTCTCAACAATCCTATCATCCAGCACCTTCCTCACCTCGCGCTCCCTCGCCCTACGAAGACGGAGATGAGCTGGACGACGTCAGGTACATCAACATCACTGGCTCCCCGGGACCTGCCTTTAGGGACTTGTAAGGAATCCTCGCCATAGCTTCGGGTTACTAAGGGGGTAATGTTACGATTCGCTTGCAGGACGGACACTTTTTATCTTTTATCAATATCGGACTAATACTTTCCATTTCACACGCTTAAACTTATTCCTTCCATGTCGTTCTACGACATTCCATACACCTCGTAAGCGTGCTTATTCCTCCACCGCGCAGATACTCTTTACATATCTTCTGATCTTCTCACGCCGTATGCGCCAGCCCATAACGTTTCTTTCTCATGCATGGTTTTGCCATTGGATCTCTATTTCTAATGCCGCTTCCCACGCTGGCCCTTAATTACTGTGACACGTAACTGTCACACTCTTACTTCACTATATAAACCCTTCAACAGGGTCGTCTCCTTTTCCCTTAGCTTAGTTCTACCTACGGCTTGTCGCCTAGTTAGTGCTAGCAATCTATCAACTTCACTCCTTGAGTCTTCGCTCTACCATTAAGTGAGCACTTCCCACTACGGCTCACCTGCCTTCGTGTGTCTCTACCTCAAACCTTTGACCCGCTAGTCAAGCTAGACAGCGGTTTATCCTTTGACCCGTCAAACACCTTTGACGGTACTATCGACCCAGTATCCCTACGGCTGGTACTACGTCGTCATCAACACGAACGACCGAATCTCTCGACCCTACTAGGCGTTAGTAGGTCTACGTGCAACCATACCCACGGCCACGTGTAACAGGGCACAATGGTTACCCATCACACAATTCAGTTATAATTCTAAGAGGCAAGCCTCAACAAAGAAGTCTCCATTCAAAGTCACCCATTCCTATATGTCGTGCATGGGAATAGAACCCATTGCATCATCCTCCAAGGCACCAGCTGCCAACGAATTCTTATCTACCTTACACGACGTGACGGAGCAGACTAAATTAAACTTGGAACAAGCTCAGCTGCACATGAAAGCACAAGCTGATAAACATAGAAAGGAAACTCCTCCCTATAACATTGGAGATAAAGTGTGGCTTTCCACAGATAACTTAAGGTTGCCGCATGCAAGTCGCAAGTTAACAGAGCAATGGTTAGGGCCATATGACATCATCGCACTAGTCGGGGATAATGCATTAACCCTTCATCTGCCATCCTCTATGCGAATACATCCAACCGTTAATGTATCACGGGTTAAGCCTTATAAAGAAAGGCTTCAAGGACAACCTGTCATCGCTCCCGGCCCTACACAGGTAACCAAGGACCGAGATAATTTATATGAAGTAGAAAGAATCATTGCTAGTAGATTCAAAGGTCGTCGCCTTGAATACCTAGTCCATTGGCTAGGCTATGATGAGACAGATCGAACTTGGGAACCGGAAGATAACCTTCTACCGGGTGTGCTTGATGCCATCGGCGATTTCCATAGAGAGTATCCTTCTGCACCTCAAAGGTTGCAGATGTCTTATTCGGCATTCATACAATGCTTTTATGAACGTGAAGATCTTACTCTTCCATCAACACACCCTTTTGATCGCCTGGAAGTCGATCCTTAGACAGGGGGTAGTGTTACAGCTATATATTTTTCACCCCTTACTTTACGCATACAAATGCTTTTCTTCATCTTATCTAGGGAAAACCCGACTTAGACACTGTGCTAGACACAGGGGATCTACGGGCCCTTCTAGATCTGTGGGCTTCGCTTTTATCTCTTCATCTTTGCCCCACAGATCACACACACATATTTAATACACCATGATCATCACAGACCTCACACCAGTCACCCCATCACTGTGATGTGATCCCTTATCTTTAATTACCGTTGACACCTTCCATTCTACCCACCCGCAGCAGATCAACGGCTGGTAACCACATGTATATATTAATCTCCATTACAGGCCGACTCCTCATGTCAATCATGTTGGGCCTAGGGGATGTACTTATGTAGATACATATCTAGATTGGTACACAACATGTATCTACACGTAGAACAATATATAAACGTGAGACTGGACGGAGCTCAGTCTCCAGTCTAGTTCTCTTGATCCTCTCCTACAAGTAGTGCTTAAGAAACATTCCTCTCGACGCCTACTATCCAAGTGGTTGCCTGCAAGGACTTGTAGACGCAACACTACCCACTCACCCCTGACGAAAAGAAAGCCACTGAAGACTTCCTTGACAAAAACCTTGCTGCAGGCAAGATCCACCCTTTGAATTCCCCTCAAGCATCACCGTTCTTCTTTGTCAAAAAGAAAGATGGTAAACTCTGCCCTTGCCAGGACTATAGGTATCTCAATGAACACACTATTCGCAATGCCTACCCACTACCCCTGATCTCTGACCTCCTCAATAAGCTAAAAGGAGCCTGCATTTTCACCAAATTCAACGTATGATGGGGATATAACAACGTACGTATCAAGGATGGGCACCAATGGAAAGGCGCTTTCCTCACCCACAAAGGACTCTTCGAACCCATGGTAATGTTTTTTGGTATGACTAACTCTCCTGCAACGTTCCAACGTTTTATGAATGACTCCTTCCGTGATATGATCACCAAAGGATGGCTAGTTATTTACATGGATGATCTACTCATCTTCTCCCCAGACGAAGCAACCCATACCGAACGCACCCGCCGTGTCCTCCAATGAATGACGGAACTAGATCTCCATCTCAAATTGGAGAAATGCCAATTTGCCATCCCCAAAGTCGAATACCTCGGTATGATAGTCAAAGAAGGACAACTCGCTATGAACCCCATCAAACTCGACGGGATAGCCAAGTGGCCTATTCCACAAAAAGTCAAAGACGTTCGATCCTTTCTGGGTTTCACTAATTTCTACAGATGTTTCATCCCGGGATACTCCAACATTGCTCGACCCCTCATTGACCTCACCAAGAAAACCATGCCTTGGACCTGGGCAACCGCTCAGCAGATTGCCTTCGAGCAACTTAAGAAATTGTTCCTCAATAAACCCGTCTTATTCATGCCCGATATCTCTCGCCCTTTCGCCATGGCCACTGATGCTTCCAAATACACGTCGGGTGGCATTTTGTTACAAACTGATGCAAACAGGGATTGGCATCCCTGTTCTTACTTATCCCAATTGTTTTCCTCTTCAGAACACAACTATGATATCCATGATTGGGAGCTCTTGGCCGTTCTATGTGGTTTCAAGGCCTGGAGGCAGTACCTCCATGGCTCTCCCTTCCCTGTCAAAGTATTCTCTGATCACAAGAACCTCACTTACTTCCGCCGACCCCAAGACCTCAACTACTGACAAGCCCGCTGGCTCCTCGACCTCGCAAACTTTGACTACTCAATCACCCATGTCCCTGGTGCCCAGCTTGCCAGCCCCGATGCTCTCTCCCACCGTCCAGATCTCCTTCCTCGCGCTAACTCTGATAATATCGGCGTCACTCTCCTCCCAGATGCCCTCTTCGTCCGTCTCATAGACTCCGCCCTCTCCAACCACATTGCCTCCACCTCTGCCTCCGATGACCTCGTTCTCCACAAACTCCAGGAACTCGATGGGTCCCTCCCGCCAGCCTTCGGCTCTCGCCTTGCCAACTGGCAATACTCTGACAGTGTCCTTCAATATCAAGGGCATGTCTACGTTCCACCCGACCGTGCTCTTCACCGCACTGTAGTTCAGCGCTCTCATGACCATGACTCCACTGGCCACCCTGGCTATCTCAAAACCTGGCAACTCGTCGCCTCTGAATTCTGGTGGCCCAGTCTTGCCACTTTTGTCCATTCCTACGTCGACGGCTGTGCCGTGTGCCAACGCACCAAAGCAAACACTCACCCTACCTCCCCCCCCTCATCCCCATCCTGTCCACCTGCTCTCGTCCTTTTCAGCAGATTTCCTGCAATCTGATTACCGATCTCCCGTTGTTTGGGGGATTTGACTCGTTATTGGTCGTGGTGGACCATGGCCTTACTAAGGGGGTAATTCTTTGCCCTACGAAGAAGACTATCACCGCTGAAGGCATAGCAACGCTCTTTTTCCACAAAGTCTACCTCCGCTTTGGACTTTACAAGAAAGTTATCTCAGATCGCGGTCCACAATTTGCCTCTGCCTTCGCTAAGGAACTCGGACAGCTTCTCAACTACGACCTCTCCCTTTCCACAGCATATCATCCCCAGACGGACGGAGAAACCGAACGCATCAATCAGGAAGTCAAAACCTATCTCCATATCTACTGTGGGGATCACCCTTCTACTTGGTCCGATCACATCTCCCACGCAGAGTTCACGCACAATCACCACCCCCACTCTGTCACCAGCAAATCCCCGTTTTACCTCATGATGGGATATGAACCCTGTGCCCTTCCCTTGGTGATTGCTGAAACCAACATCCTGGCTGTTGAAACCCGCCTCAAAGAGCTGACCGCCCTATGAGATGAAGCCCTTGCATCTCATGAACTTGCACGACAAGTCATGGCGTCCCAGTCTAAGTCGAAATTCGTACCTTTTGAGAAAGGACAGCAAGTTTGGCTGGAGGCCAGGAATCTTAAAAGGTCCGTCCAAGATCTGAAGTTCGCCATGAAACGCGAAGGTCCCTTCATTATCTCCGACGTCATCTCCCCCGTCTCCTACCGCCTCCGACTCCCACAAACGTGGAAAATTCACAACACGTTCCACGCTTCTCTGTTATTGCCCTATCGCGAAAACGACGTACATGGCCCGAACTTCCCCACACTGCCCCCAGATCTTATCGAAGGACATGAGGAATATGAAATAGAACAAATCATATGGCATCGAGAAATGCCGTCAGCCCATCAATACCTGATCCGATGGAAAGGGTACTCTGCCGAAGAAGAATCTTGGGAACCTGAGCAGAACCTGAAACATTCATTGGAGTTACTTGATGACTATAAAAGATGACACCCCCACGCCTTCTCTCTTGCATCCACTCGCCCACCATGCCACCGATAAATCCTCTCCACCTTTTACTCATGGCTATCGAGTTCACCAATGTCGACACCCCCGCCGCCGCACCCACTACCAACCCCAACACCATCCGTTTTCCCTCTACCGACCCCGAGAGGGTCTCTCCTACTCGCCCTGCCGCCCCACAACCTGTCAACTTCACCACTCTTGTTGGCGATATTCCCCAATCCCACATCTCCCCCGTCTCAGGCAGGATTGAATCCTCACCATCGTTTACCCCTCCGCCCCATCGAGAACCTTCTCCCAGACCCCCGTCGTTCCTAGGTGTCCATCGCCCCCAGCTTGTCTACGTGCCAAGCTCAGACTCCCTTGTTGCCCACTCCGGATGGGATTCCCAAGTACCCTTAGACGTCTCTGCCCATCAACACACCAACTAACTCCGAGAAGAGCAGTTTACCGATGAGGACTATATTCGCTTCCATTCGCTCATGTCTGATGATCATCTTCGTGTTCCTATTAGTGTCTATTCTTCTAATGGCTCGCCCATCTTTACTTGGTTCGAAACCGTGATGCAATTAAACCACATCGCCGCCTTTGTTTCCGGCTCTGGCCCGGTGTTTCCTCACATTACCCTCGGCAGGGCAATGCAGGGCTTCATTTATCATGCACGCTACCAGTTGTACTCTCACGCCTTCCAAATGGGTTATGATGCCTTCCTCCTCGATGTCGATAACCACTTCTGAGATCTAGCCACTGCTGGTCAAGGACTTGGAAACGAAGTCTTGAGGAATGGATCGCCTATCCATCGGCAAACCCTAAACGACTGGTGGACTGGTCGAAATGGCAGAGATCGCGTTTACCCTGGACATCCTCATTTCAACCAATGGTGTTTCCAGTGCCACTGTCTTGGACACACTCAGCTATCCTGTCAACAATACATCTGTACGGGATGCTGCCGACAAGCACCTGGTCATTCTCTCGCCTGCTGCCCAGGATCTTCTCACTCCCTTGCCTCTCACCTCACCTCTCCCTGTGCCTAGCCCTCGTCTATGCCCACTCTTCGCTGCCCCCAAGCCACATTCTGCAATGGACAAATCGTCCATCGGGCCCCCCATCGCCAAACTTCATGTCAGTCTTCCTCTTCCTCCCAACAATCTTACCACCCTGTGCCATCCTCACCAAGCACCCCTTCTCCTTACGAGGATGGAGACGAACTAGACGATGTCGGCTACGCTAACATCACCGGCTCCCCGGGACCCACCTTTAGGGACTTGTAAGGAACCCTTGTCGTAGCTTCGGGTTACTAAGGGGGTAATGTTACGATTCGCTCGTAGGACGAACACTTTTTCCTTTGTTTCGCTATCGGATGACTACTTTCCATTTCTCACGCTTAACTTCATTCCTTCCATGTCGTTCCACAACATTCCATACATCTCGTAAGTGTGCTCATCCTCCACTGCGCAGATACTCTCTCTCTTCTAATCTTCTCACACCGTATGCGCCGGCCCTTAACGTCTCCTTCTCATGCGTGGTTTTGCCATTGGCTTCCTACTTCTAATGCCACTTTCCACGCCGGCCCTTTACCATTGTGACGCGTAACTGTCACACCCTTACTTTACTATATAAACCCTTCAATAGGGCCTTTCGTTTCTTCTTAGCTTAGTTCTACCTACGGCTTGTCGCCTAGTTAGCACCAAGCAATCCATCGTCCCTTGTTCCTCGAGTCTTCGCTCTACCATTAAGTGAGCGCTTCACACTACAGCTCTCTCGCCTTCGTGTGTCTTTTCCGTGAACCTTTGACCCGCTTGTCAAGCTAGGCAGCAGTATACCCCTAAGACCCATCTATATCCTTGACAGTACCCTCCACCCAGCAACCCTATGGCTGGTTCCTACATCATTGTACATACGAATGATTGACTCTCTTGAACCTACTAGGCATTAGTAGGTTTATGTGCGACCATACCTACAGCCACGTGTAACAGATGCTGGGTTGAGAGTACTGTCAAGGGTAATTGCTGTCTAGCTTGGCTAGCAAGTCGTAAGGTCAAGGGTAGAGACACACGGGGGCAGGCGAGCCATAGTGTAAAGCGCTTTCTTAATGGTAAATTGAAG
>JBBPTX010000568.1:0-20571 GCA_038094595.1 Pulveroboletus aff. annulatus | reverse complement strand
CGCCACAGATAAACCCTCTTCATCTCCTACTCATGGCCATTGAATTCTCCAATGTCGACACCCCCACCGCCACACCCTCTACCAACCCCAGCACCATCCGTCTTCCCACTGTTGACTCCGAGAGGATCTCTCCTACTTGCCCTGCCACCCCACAACCTGTCAACTTCGCCACTCTTATTGACGATATTCCCCAATTCCATGTCTCCCCAGTCTTGGACAGGATTCAGTTCTCACCCAGCATTTACCCCTCCACCCGATCGGAAACCTTCTCCCGGACCCCCATCGTTCCTAGGCGTCCATCGCCCTCAACTCGTCCGTGCACCTAGCTCGGACTCCCTCATTGCCCACTCAGGATGGGATTTCCAAGTTCCCCTTGACGTCTCTGCTCATTGCCACACCAACCGGCTTCAGGAAGAACGATTTACCAATGAGAATTATGTTCACTTTCATTCACTTATGTCTGATGATTGTCTTCATGTCCCTATTAGTGTTTATTTTTCCGATGGTTCACCCATCTTTACTTGGTTCGAGTCCGCGATGCAGCTGAACCACATCGCTGCCTTTATCTCTGGCTCTAGCCCGATCTTTCCTCACACCACGCTTGGCAGGACCATGCAGGACTTCATTTATCATGCGCATTACCAGTTGTACTCCCATGCCTTCCAAATAGGCTATGATACCTTCCTTCTCAATGTCGATAACCATTTCTGAGATCTCGCCACTGTGGGTCAAGGACTTGGGAACGAAGTTCTGAGAGACAGATCACCTATTCACAGGCAAACACTCAATGACTGGTGGACAGGTCATAATGGCAGAGATCGCGTTTACCCCGGACATCCTCATTTCAATCAACAGTGCTTCCAGTGCCATTGCCTCGGACATACCCAGCTATCCTGTCAGCAACATGTCTGCACAGGTTGCCTCCAACATGCACCTGGTCACTTCCTCATCTATTGTCCGGGCTCTTCCCGACCCATTGCTGCTCGCCTCACCTCTCCTTGCATCCAGTCTTCGTCTTCGTCTATGTCTACTCCTCACCACCTCCAAGCCATGTTCCAAAACGGGCAAATCATCTGTCGAGCCACACCCCATCGCACCTCTCATCAATCATCCTTCTCCTCTCAACAGTCTTACCACCCTGCGCCATCCTCACCTTGTGCCCCCTCACCTTATGAGGATGGAGACAAATTAGACAATGTCGGCTACGCCAACATCACCGGCTCCCCGGGATCCGCTTTTAGGGACTTGTAAGGAATCCTTGTTGTAGCTTCGGGTTACTAAGGGGGTAATGTTACAATTCACTTGCAGGACGAATGCTTTTTCCCTTCTTATGATATCGGACTAATACTTTTCATTTCTCATGCTTAACCTCATTCCTTCCATGTCGTTCTATGACATTCCATACATCTCGTAAGTGTGTCTATCCTCCACCGTGCAGGTACTCCTTTTCTTCTAATCTTCTTATGCTGCATGTGCTGGCCCTTAACATCTCTTTCTCATGTATGGTTTTGCCATTGGCTTTCTATTTCTAACGCCGTTTCCCATGCCAGCTCTTAACCATTGTGACATGTAACTGTCATGCTTCTGTTTTCATATATAAATCCTTCAACAGGGTCCCTTCGTCTTTTCTTTAGCTTAGTTCTATCTACGGCTTGTTGCCTAGTTAGCACTAGCAATACACTTACCTTTGTTCCTTATGTCTTCACTCTACCATTAAGTGAGCGCTTCACACTATGGCTCACCTGCCTTCATGTGTCCTTGTCCTTGACTCTACGATTTGCTAGCCAAGCTAGGCAGTGACTACCTTTGACCCATCAACGCCCCTTGATGATACTCTTGACCCAACACCCCCATGGTTGGCCCTACATTGTCATATATACGAACGATCAAACTCTCTTGATTCTATTAGATGTTAGTAGGTCTATGCACGACCTCATCCAAGGCCACGCGTAACATGTGATACTTCAATGGAAGTTGGTTTTCAGCGGTAGGCAATGATTTTGCCTTTCGTTTCTGTTTTTGCTGACTCTTTGCCTTACGAACATCATCAAAATATTTCTTTTCAGCAAAAAGAATTGCCATTCCTTTCAGGTCCTGATTTCTTGTAGCATGGCCCTAGTGTTGCCAAATCGCTGATAAAGAACAAGTCACATGCCATTGGATGACTATCTCAATATCAGGATTGTCCATGCCCTGAGTCTCATCGTAAGTCTCGGCACATATGCATTCACTTATTACTTATCATTTCAAACACTTCCATGGTGCAGAAGCTCCATGTCCTTCCAGACTTCAATGCCTCAACTTTGTTTTCCTTGAATTCTGCTGACATATCAGAATTGAACCATTTGATTTTGTGTTATACAGATGTAGGTAAGTGATTTCAGAGTGATCTTGCTGCATTAATTGAGTCCTGAATGTCGTTGAAGAAAATCAGGAACTTTGGAGGGGCAGGGTCTCCATCTTTCCAGCCATCTGGAATCAGAAAGCCAAGGTCCGCATATGATGATAGAGTATTTTGGATCATTCTAACGGATAGGTATATATTTGGCTGGTCAGTTGATGTGCGAACAGTGACAAGGTTGTTTGTGTGGATATATAGCCCTTTCTTGATCTCTGTGAATGTCTCTGGTGTGAGCGTGGCTGATGCAATCAGATATGGTACATGATTAGGAAGAATGTAGTGTAGCCTTTGCAGCTCCTTGTATTCCGGATGGAATTCTCCCCAGGAAGCAATACAATGGACCTCGTCAAACACAAAGCCGATAATGTAAGTGGTGAACTCGGCCTTCTTTAGTAACTTCTCAAATCCTCCACCAGGCTTCATTAGTTGTTCCAGACTGACAACCACGGCATGGTACTTGAAGTTTTCGATGGCCTAAACAATGAAGGTAGATAAGGAATTCAAATTGCTCATTGAAAGACAACTTACTCAATAGTTCTCATGTGTTGCATTCTCTGTACTGATTGCAATGCTTCAGATTCCAGCCTTACAAAGGGACTTCACATTTTGATGCCCAAGTTGATTGAGTGGAGTGACAACAATTTGAATACCCATTGGACAGCAGAGCAATGGTAGCCAGAAGGTTAGTGTCTTCCCCATGCCAGTACCTGCAATACAGATGATATCTCGGTCTTGCTGCAGGAATGCTTCAGCCACCTTCAGTTGCCACCGACACGGCGTTTTTCTGAAGACATTTTTGGCTCGCTCACAAATGATAGTAATACATAAACCTTCAGATGTTGAGGACATTAATGTGCCAGCAATGTGTCTCGGCTAATTCTATTTAAGCATGATGATGTTGCCTATGTATTTTATATTTCCTTAGTTTTTTTGGTACATACTTTAAAGTCTGCTGAGATATTCTACTCATGACCTACTCGGGCACAGTCGGACTGGGTGTGGCTGAGGGTGTTTACCAATGTTATCTTCCAGCCACTGCTGGAGAGGTAGAGGGAATAAGATTATGCTGACTTTGAAATTTCTTGAACTTGTCCACCCTTCCCTAGTATGCTGTCCTCTACCTCTCCAGCAGTGGTGGGAAGGAGCCTGGTGCTAACTAGATGATAGTCATAGGTAGAACTAGGTTGAAGAAAGAGAAGAGAACACCCTGTTGAAGGGTTTATATAGTGAAGAGAAAGTGTGACAGTTACATGTCACAATGGTTAAGGGCTGGCATGAGAAATGGCAGTAGAATGTGAAAGAATATTGTAGAACTCATGCATGGGAGGAAGATGTTAAGAGCTGATGCATACAGTGTGAGAAGATTAGAAGAATAAGAGTACCTGCATGGTGGAGGAATAAGCACACTTACAAGGGGTATGGAATGTTGTGGAACGACATGGAAGGACAAGGGTTAAGTGTGTGAAAGGAAATCATTAGTTCAATAGCATAAGTAAAGAAAAAGAGATAACTCTGCAAGCAAATTGTAACACTTTTTAGACCATATGCTTGTAAATTTTGAATTAGTAGATAACTTCTTCTGAAGTGAACCAGACAGATCAAAAAATACAATGATGTACACAGTCATTGATTGAATGTAGCTGAAAGATTTGGTTACAACCTTGTGATCCCTTATTATCCACTTAAATTGGCACATATAGGAAATAAATGCCTCCCTATTCCTTGGAACTTTCAGGGGAATTTTCTGTGGGAAAATGAGAGGAGCAAGATTTGCATATATATATCCACAAAATAGGGCAAGCTAGTGCAAGGACAATAAGCCATTATACATAATTGACAGTTACCCCAGCATATACTTCTAAAATGACCTCTTCTAATGATGAGCTGCAATAATGGGGATCCTCGATGAATTGAAAAGGGGCTGCTGATTTATGCAAAATACTTGTGAACTTTGCAAGTGAAACATTGCTAATGCTCCATTTAACACCAGAGTTATCACAGGATATTGTTTGAGCAATGTGCAAAGCAAGAAGATTATCAGATTCCTGATGAGTAAGGAAAGCATTCAGAAGGACAAAGAGACCATCAGTTGTGAAAGAGAGGTTAACCCAGCAATTATATACCATGGTGGATGAAGGGTTGTTCCCTTGCACAGGATCTGCTAACTAGGGGATATGGAAAATATGAAAACAATGACTTGCCTAGTGTATTCAATGCATTCTTTTTCAGATATGCCAGATCACACTGCAAACTTCTTGATCTTGTCTATGGCAGCAGACATAACCTTGCAGAAATTTCCACATTCAATAAAAGATAGCTTGCAGTAGGCAGAATATGCAGTCTGCAAACCAATTCTTGATTGGAGGCCAATGTAAGACTATGGAAGTATTGGATTTCCCTTCACTTTGAGGGCAAATAGCCTGGATGAGGAAGGGTAGTGTATCATCTTCAAACAATAATGAATATTCTTGATTAAGTCATACCTTTAATGTGTTCTTGTGAGTCAAAGCTTTGCCACTCTCTTTCAAGTTGTCTAATTAAAGAGGTATCTATAGTTCTTCCATGATGGCTTTGTGAACCATGCACTTGACATCATCAAGATATAAACAAAGACTAAGTTAGGCAGCATAGCAGGCATGGTACTATGTCATGTCTGTAATAGTTGGATAGATCATTCTTAGTAAAGCCTCTATGCTGTTTTTGATTGTAAATCTTGCTTCATAGATCTGTAAGCATGATAATACCATCAATATCAATTAAAAACACAATGTGGATATGAAATAAAAGTGCATGCAAGCAATCCAGGAATGGATTGAGGTTAAGCACACTTACTTTATAATGCCACAAGCCATAAGTGATTTGTTGAACTCACTTCAAAGCTATGGAAGGTCATAGTGTTACATTCACAATGGACCATTTGTTTTGAATTAACATCACTCTGTCAGTCTCAAGAGATGGATAAACAACAAGCTGATCAGATAGAGAGGGTAAACCCAAGTGTTTGTTCAGATGCTCCCAAAAATATGTGAGAAGGAATACAGTAGGATACATGGTCCAGAGATATATTTTGAGGATAATCTAGAATATGAAGAAAATGGTCAGTTGGCACATAAATGTGAAATGAGCAGACAAGGTGCATGTTTGGTTTCATGGCAACTATACATCTTTTCATGCATTCAATCACATCTGGATGACTTCATGCCTTGGTCAGTATGCAAATGACTTTGTCATAGAGAGAACTGAAAGAGAGTGGGTATTGGTATCGTAAGATTCAGTGCTGAATCTGAAATCAGACTCATTCTTCATTGCAAAATGTAAGATCTATATCATTGAGATGCAGAATATATATGACCTTATTTCAGAGGCCTTGTGGTTGGAAAGCACCTGAAACTTTTTCCTCAAAGCAGGCATGAGAAAGATTCATCTGACATTGCTCCAGTCTCTGGTTCCATTTCCAGATGGTGTGTACACTCAATACTGTTGTTTCAGACAGTGCAGCAGTGACAAGACCAAGCTACACATAATGAAACTTTGCCTTATCTTGGAAATGATAGAAAATTTCATTATAAGATTGGAAATGAATTACTTTGATGGCTTTTGGGACATTTGGCAATAGAATATCATCATTATCATTGAAAATCAGTAATTCCATAGGTCTTAAGAAATGCTTCAGAGTATGCAATAAAAGATGTTCTGCACAGGTGTCTGAAATCATCATTATAAGCAGACTGAAACATTTCATGAGCAGTGACTAAGTTAACCTAAGGATCATGCATTGACTCCAATAACCCTTTCCATACTAACCCTAAATGAGGTATGTGGAGCACACCACCAAAACCCATGGGAATTTTGAGCTTTGTTGGAGTCATAAATAGTACTCACTCTTGGCTACAGGAATGCCCCTTGGGACATGTGATTTGGTTCACACACTACAGAGATATGGCCAATTCAAAACAGCAATGTCATGAAAAGGATTTTTTCACTTTTTAGCTAATGACCATGATCTCAATCAAATAATGCAATACTTGTCTTTGTTTACTAGTGCAAACAAGATATAGATATAAATAGTATGTCTGAGTTTAAAAAAGTTCACATACCTCTTTATTTCCACTTGAAATTCCTTCATACTAGTCTAATCAACAATAGTCATGTTTTGCTTAATAAATTGATAGCTTGCTGACTCTATTGCTTGTTTCACTTTGTGTGCAGGTTTATGTCATATAAAAACATAATTTAGAAAGTACTTTGAGCTTGGGAAACATGCTAGAGGTTATGCATTCAAGAATTCCTCCATAAGCATTTTTTGCATTATCTCACTTTCTTTATTTTTATTGGGAATAACTGCTAATCTAATTCTTGACAACATAATACATCACTTCATGTATATATATCTTAACTATATGCACTAGCACTCAATATTTAATGAATTACAGGCTGTAGTATGATGGCAAAATCTTATACTTTTTAATGAAAATTTCTATATCAATAAAGATGTGATTATAGACATCTAGAAACAGGTTTGAGGGTTTAAGTATATCCAAATTGATTGCTTGGAGCTAGACAGGTCCATATATGCATGTAAATAGTTATATACATCAGTTAATAATAGATTCAAAAAGTAGATCTTTTGATTAAGAAGTGTTTTGTGATAATATGAAAATACATGGCTTGTTAGAAGATCAGGAATTCTTCTGATATAAACAGTATGATTGATAGTAATCTTTTAAAACCAGTTTTGAAGATCAAACAATTAAATAGCTTCCAAAATTATTCTTCTAATAAGATGCATAATAATTACTAGTAGGAAAATACATGCATAGATGACCTTTAGCCATCTTGTGTCACAAATGAGATTAATCATAAGACCATATGTTCAATACTATAAAGGCTATGATGTTGAGAAAGATATTGATTATTGAATAAAATATGACTACTACTGATTTGACTAGCATAAAGAAATTTCTAGTGGCAATAAAGAGGTATGTGAACTTTTTTAAACTTAGATATACTATTTATATATATATCTTGTTTGCACTAGTAAACAAAGACAAGTATTGCATCATTTGATTGAGATCATAATCATTAGCTAAAAAGTGAAAAAATCCTTTTCATAACATTGCTGTTTTGAATTGGTCATATCTCTATAGTGTGTGAACCAAATCACATGTCCCAGGGGGCATTCCTGTAGTCAAGAGTGAGTACTATTTATGACTTCATCAAAGCTAAGCAAAATTCCCATGGGTTTTGGTGGTGTGCTTTGCACACCACATTTGGGGTTAGTATGGAAAGGGTTTTTGAAGTCACTGTAAGACAAAAAAGTTTTGGTGTTGCAGCACAGGATCATATATCTATCACTATTGAAGATTTGGTCCTCTTGACCTTCATCATCAAGAAAAGACAAGGCATGTAGATCTTCTACTACCTTCTGAACATCATCTGGATTCTGGGCCATGATAAGGGGATTATGGTAGATTTCATTGTTTACTCTAATAATTTATCTGGGTCCCTGTTGTTCCACTGGGAAACCAACATGTATCTATGTGGTGTTGGGTGAGTGGGATGAAATGGAAGAATGTAAAGATAGTGTTGGCCTTTATGATTTTCACCACTCTCATGGTTTAAATCCTTGACCTTATAATTTGCCACTTCATTGATTTAAACTCTTGACTTCATTATTTTCCCTCATCATGATTTGAACACTCAACTTTACTGTGGCTGTTCTATTTACCTTTGCTTACAAATGGGCACTCATAGTTTAGAAGCCACTATGTTTTTTCTTCTTGATTACTCACAGTGGACTCCAAGTCTATATCTTTGCATACACTGCTCAATACATCTTGGTTACTCATAGTGGACTCCAGTCCTTGCTTCCAGAAGCCTACTGAGGACACCCACGAGCTTTCCTATTGCTTTCCATCCAAGATTAGATAGCATATTTCAATGTGCTTGCAATAGTGAAGGTGAACTGGCAGATGTGACAGCAATCATGATCACTGTCCCACACCTCCCTTTCCTCATCAGACACTTCTGGCTAGGATGCAAGTTCTTGATTCTGGCCATATCTCATTGTGATCACAAGTAGAATGTTTAAAGTCAAAAAATTGTCTGCCTTTCATAAATAAGATGCTTCATTTACTCAGTTGTCCCACTGAGCCTGAAGATGTTCATATAGCTCTTATACTTCTAGTAGTATCAAGACCAAAGTCCATGGCTAACCAAACTGTCTTCTGCAAGCCAAAAGTGTAAGTATGATTATTAGATATTATTACGATTTACTTGCAGAATGAACACTTTTTCTTCACTTACGATATCAGATTAACATTTTCTTTTCTCACGCTTAACCTTGTTCATTCCACAATGTTCCACGACATTCCATATCTCTCGTAAGTGTGACTATTCCCTCACTGTGCAGGTACTCCTTTTCTTCTGCTCTTCTCATGCCGTCTGCACCGGCCCTTAACGTTTCTCTCTCACGCGTGGATTCTCTATTGTTCTCTCCACTTCTAATGCTGCTTTCCACACTGACCCTTAACCACCATGACACGTAACTGTCACATTTTCACTTTACTATATAAACCCTTCAACAGGGCCTTTCATCTCTCTTCCTTAGCTTACATACCTTGTTAGATAAGCTGTTTATTATTTTTCAGATTAGCAACAAGGTTTGACATATGGATGCTAGTAACTATGGATCCCAAGGATTGAACTTGAACTCAGGACATTTCTTGTAATAAAGTGCATGTTGCTAGTATTTTGTGTTTAAGGATTGCTTAGCAGCTGTATCTTCAGTTGCTTTGATGCATCTTTTCCAGATCATCTATCAATTTCACCTCTATCTATGAGTAGCTTGTGTATTCACCTCCCTGTATGCTTATGCTAATTCCTTGCTTTAGGAATATTGGGCACATACCCACATCTTGCTCACCACAAAATTTCTAATGCTATCTAACTAGCCCTCCCCATGGCTATTTCTTGTGCTTGGCAATGTTCTGTCTTGGATCATTTCTGTTCATCCCTGCATATCTTATTGTCATTCTTTACTGCATATTTGCAAGTGCATCAGATGATGGTAGCTCTCTTCTTATGACTGGTAAGTTTCAGCCAATGGCTCCAATACTTCTAATCTCACCTATTCTGTCTTTATCACTCTCTGTGAGCATGTAAGCATTTTTTCTTATATGTCATTCTTCTTTGTTGACTGATTGAAATGTGCAGCACTGCCTGGTATTGCAGTAACACCTTTGTATATACAGCTGTGGCCATTCTCTTAAGCTACAGTACATCTTCTCTGTTACATATAGCCCAAAGATATGCAAAGACTAATTTAAAGCAGTGACATTGCCTATAGCCATTAGTTTTGCCAATGGTATTGCACAAAGTATCATTAGTCTCACATGTTATTTTGGGCCAATTCTTGAGGGTTATGTGTGTCACTTTTTGCCTCCTCTTTTTGCACTAAGGCTAATATGATAATAGCTCTGGTTAGTAAGCATGCAGGATGATCCTTTGAGATACTCAGTTGGATTCCTGATGTGTGTGGCAGTGTGTACATTTGTTATGGTTTGGTGACTTGTTTTTATGACCTTTAGCTGTCACTTTCTTCCTTTATTCTTTGGGGCAATCCAATATTATGAGTGTCAACATGTGTCAATCATCAATCAAAGAGTTTCTCCTCAATTTGTCCATGTAATTATATAATTTCCTCTCCCACTTTTGTATGTAGCCCCAATTGAACACTTGTCTCATATCTCCCCTTATTAGATAGGCATAATCATTGAATATACATAGCATAAAAGCAGATTTTAGCCACCCCAAGAGCCCAGTTTCCAGTTTCAAGAACCCTACAACATCTCATGTGATGACTTCTATTTCAGTATTTTATCATACTAGCATAGCAGCAACTGCTTGACCTATCCATCCTTTAGAAATAGCTTTTCCCACTGATTATGCAAATGTACAGCAAAGATTCTCTGCAGCATGGCATCCAGCCCACCACCTTTCTTTAAGCTATATCCCTTGACCCACTACTCATTTGTGCAATCAGGTGTAAATGGGTTAGAAATGCCATTGTTGAGATGGTAGGTAAGGAGATTGTTGAAACAAAACAAGAGGATCTTGAAAGGAGGAATTGACTTGATGAGGAGATGGCATCAGAGATGGAGGTAGAGAATTGCACCACAGTTAGTTGAGGGAAAGCAGGGTGGACTAGGGGCAGACATGAGGTGAAAGGTTTTGCAGAGATAGAGTAAGTATTGTTTGAAGTGCATGAGTGTTCCGTTAAGTGCTTGGTAGGTTTTATCTATGCAAGGAGAAAGGAGTGAAGATCCTGGGTGTCAGTTTTGCACAATGGGGTAGGGTAGAGAAGAGGACATTACTCTAGCAATCGCATTATGTGACAAATTCATGCTCTAAGAAAGGCAAGAGGTCATATGTGACAAGCATGTCCATGTCAATCCACATACCACTGTAGTGCCAAATGACAAGTAGGTGGACAAGGTCACTATTGACCCATGCTTTCTTGGCATTCAGTTGAAGCAGCTTGCTCAATTTCATCACTGTGCTCTTGGCAAGAGTGGGAATATTGATGCTACTGAATAAGAATGAGTTAGGGTAATGCTACAGGTACTTTTTCATAATTGGGTTCTTGTCAAGATCACTGTTTGACTAGAGAATGAGATGGGAGCAGATAAGATTCTGTGTTGTAAAAAAGAATTTGAGCATAAATTATTGATGTTCTCCAAGTAAGACAAGGTCTGCACACCAGTGGGTGTGATATTGATTGTGGTCTTTAGATGGTATTCAAGTGTCCTGATGAGCCTCTTGTTTAGAAAGAACAGTAGTGCCAACAAAGACATAGTAGTCCACTTCCATTTGCATAGAAACACCAGCTTGGACCTCAAACCACTTCTTACTGTAGTGCTCCTCAGTGACATTGTACAATGGGCTGATGTGATTTGAGTTAAAACAATCTAAAAAAGGTATAAAGAGAGGGGTGAATCTCCTTGACAATCTATTCATGGTCATAGAAGACCAGGTTGACATGGAGATGGGGCTTGTATTTGTGCCAGACCCATCAAAGGATGGGCAGAGTGACAGGTATTACAAATTTCAAGGTATTAGACAGTGTTTGAGGATGAATGATCACTGTTCTATGTGAAGGGGATTGTTGAAGCCACTATTGATGCAGTAATAGCAAGATTCACATCAGAAATGAATTAGAGGATCAGATTGTTACATGTGGCCTTGGGTAAGGTCATATGTAGACCTACTAATGCCTAGTAGGGTCAAGGAGATAGTCGTTTGTATATATGATGATGAAGGGGCTAGCTGTGGGGATGCTGGGTCACAGGTTCCGTCGAGGGTGTTGGCAGGTCTTGGAATACCGCTGCCTAGCTAGGCGAGCAGGTCGTAGGGTCAAAGGTTCTAGACACTTGAAGGTGGGTGGGCCATTGAGTGAAGTGCTCACTTAATGGTAGAGCAAAGACATGAGAAACAAGGATGGATTGCTTAGAGTAACTAGGCAGAAAGCTGTAGGTAGAACTAAGCTAAGGAAGAGAGACAAAGAGCCCTGTTGAAGGGTTTATATAGTGAAGTAAGAGTGTGACAGTTACATGTCACAATAATTAAAGGCTGGTGTGGAAAGTGGCATTAGAAACGGAGAGAACAATAAAGAATCCACACATGAGAAGGAGATGTTCAGGGCCGGTGCGTATGGCGTGAGAAGAGCAGAAGAAATAGAGTACCTGCACAGTGAAGGATAAGCACACTTACAAGATATATGGGAAGTTGTAAAACGATGTGGAAGGTTGCGAATTAAGTGTGAGAAACGAAATCATTAGTTTGAAAGAGAAAGAAAGGAAAAAGTGTTCGTCCTACAAGCGAATCGTAACATAGATAGCATTCTAGTTGCTGTAGGTTGCTTCTCAAAGGAAGTGGTTCTTATTGTTTATTGCAAGACAACATCCACCATTGAGACAGCTAGTCTCTATGTTACGCGTGGCCGTGGGTGTGGTCGCACGTAGACCTACTAACGCCTAGTAGGGTTGAAGGTTCAGTCGTTCATGTCGACGACAACGTTGGACCAGCCATGGGGTTGCTGGGTCAAGGGTACCGTCTAGGATATAGATGGGTCAGAGGTATACCGCTTGTCTAGTTTGACGAGCGGGTCAAAGGTTCGAAGGTTGAGACATACGAAGGCAGGTGAGCCGTAGTGTGAAGTGCTCACTTAATGGTAGAGCGAAGACACAAGGAGTAACAAGGGTGGATTGCTAGCACTAACTAGACGACAAGTTGTAGGTAGAACTAAGCTAAGGAAATGGGGAACCCTGTTGAAGGGTTTATATAGTAAAGTGAAAGCGTGACAGTTACATGTCACAAGGATTAAGGGCCAGCATGGGAAGCGGCGTTAGAAATAGAAGGCCAATAGCAAAACCACGCATGAGAAGGAAACGTTAAGGGCCGGCGCATACGGCGTGAGAAGAGCAGAAGAAAAAGAGTACCTGCGCGGTGAAGGAGTAAACACACTTACGAGATGTATGGAATGTCGTGGAACGACATGGAAGGAATGAGTTTTAAGCGTATGAAATGGAAAGTATTAGTCCGATATTGACAAAAGAGAAAAAGCGTTCGTCCTGCGAGCGAATCGTAACATTACCCTCTTAGTAACCCGAAGCTACGGCGAGGATTCCTTACAAGTCCCGAAAAGCGGGTCCCAGAGAGCCGGTGATGTTAGTGTAACCGACATTGTCTAGTTCATCTCCATCCTCATAAGGAGAGGAGGTGCAAGGCGAGGATGGCGCGGGATGGTAGGATTGTTGGGAGGAGGAAGAAGACTGACGAGAGGTGCGGTGAGGGGTGGCTCTACGGACAATTTGTCCATTGCAGAACGCAGCTTGGGGGCGGCGCGGCATGGACATAGACGAGGACTGAGCACGGGGAGAAGTGAGGCGAGAGGATCCTGGGCAACAGGCAAGAGAATGACCAGGTGCTTGTCGACGGCATCCGGTACAGACGTATTGTCTGCAGGATAATTGAGTATGTCCGAGACAGTGGCACTGGAAGCACTATTGATTGAAACGAGGGTGGCCAGGATAGACGCGATCTCTGCCATTTCGACCAGTCCACCAGTCGTTGAGGGTTTGCCAATGGGTAGGCGATCCGTCCCGTAGAACTTCGTTTCCAAGTCCTCGACCAGCGGCAGCTAGGTCTCGGAAATGGTTATTGACGTCAAGGAGGAAGGAGTCATAGCCCATTTGGAAGGCATGCGAGTACGACTGGTAGCATGCATGGTAGATAAAGTCCTGCATGGTCCTGCCAAGCGTGATGTGAGGGAAAACCGGGCCAGAGCCAGAAACGAAGGCGGCGATATGGTTCAACTGCATCGCGGATTCGAACCAAGTAAAGATGGGTGAGCCATCAGAAGAATAAATGCTAATAGGGACCCGAAGGTAGTCATCAGACATGAGAGAATGAAAGCGAACATAATGCTCATCGGTAAACTGTTCCTCCTGGATTCTGCCGGTGTGGCGGTGGTTGGAGACATCCAATGGGACTTGGGAGTCCCATCCCGAATGGGCAACGAGGGAGTCCGAGCTAGGTGTGCGGACAAGCTGAGGGCGGTGGACACCTAGAAACAAGGGAGGTTCGGGAGAAGGTTCCTGATGGGGTGGAGGCGTAAACGTTGGCAAGGACTGGATCCTGCCAGAGATGGGGGAGATGTGGGATTGGGGAACATCACCAACAAGAGTGGCAAAGTTGACAGGCTGAGGGGCGGCGGGGTGAGTAGGAGAGACCCTTTTGGGGTTGGTAGAGGGAATACGGACTGTGCTGGGGTTGGTGGATGGTGCGGCGGCAGGGGTGTCGACATTAGTGAATTTGATTGCCATGAGGAGAAGATGGAGAGAGTTTATTTGCGGCGTGGTGGGCGAGTGGATGAAAGGGAGAAGGTGTAAGGATGTCGTCTTTTATAATCTTCTAGTAACTCCGACGAATGTTTCAAATTCCGCTTGGGTCCCCAGGATTCTTCTTCAGCAGAGTACCCTTTCCATCGGATCAGGTATTGACGAGCCAACGGCATATCTCGATGTCGTATGATTCATTCTATTTCATATTCCTCCTGTCCTTCGACAAGATCTGGGGGCAGTGTGGGGAAGTTCGGGCCATGTACGTCGTTTTCGCGATAGGGCGATAAGAGAGAAGCATGGAACGTGTTGTGAATTTTCCACGTTCATGGGAGTTGGAGGCGATAGGAGACAGGTGATATGACATCGGAGATGACGAAGGGGCCTTCGCATTTTGCAGTGAACTTTGGATCTAGAATAGATCTCTTAAGGTTCCGGACCTCCAGCCAAACTCGCTGTCCCTTCTTGAAGGGCATGAATTTTGACTTAGACCTGGACGCCATGACTTGTCGCGCAAGTTCATGGGATGCAAGAGCTTCGTCTCGGAGGGTGGTGAGCTCTTTGAGGCAGGTTTCGACAGCGGAGATGTTGGTTTCGGCAATCACCGAAGGAAGGGCACGGGGTTCGTATCCCATCATGAGGTAAAACGGGGATTTGCTGGTGACAGAATGAGGGCGGTGATTATGAGTGAATTCAGTGTGGGAGATGTGATCGGACCAAGTAGAGGGGTGGTCTCCGCAGTAAATGCGGAGATATGTCTCGACTTCCTGATTGACTCATTCAGTCTCACCATCGGTCTGGGGATGATATGCTGTGGAGAGGGAAAGGTCGTAGTTGAGAAGTCAACTGAGTTCTTTGGCAAAGGCGGAGGCGAACTGGGGTCCTCGGTCTGAGATTACTTTCTTGTAAAGGCCGAAGCGGAGATAGACTTTGTGGAAAAAGAGCGCTGCTACGCCCTCAGCGGTGATGGATTTCTTCGTAGGGCAAAGAATTACCCCCTTAGTAAGGCCGTGGTCCACCACGACCAATAATGAGTCAAACCCCCCGGACAGCAGGAGGTCAGGGATGAGATCGCAGGAGATCTGCTCGAAAGGGCGAGAGTAGGAGGACGGGATAGGAACGGGCAGGGGAACCGTGGGGTGGGTGTTCACTTTGTTGCACTGGCACACGGCACAGCCCTCAACGTAAGAGCAAACAAAGGAGGCGAGGCCCAGCCACCAGAACTCGGAAGCGACGAGTTGACGGGTTTTAAGGTAGCCGGGGTGGCTGGCGGAGTTATGGTCATAGGAGTGCTGAATGACAGTGCGGCGAAGGTCCCGGTCGGGAGGGACATAGACGTGTCCTTGGTACTGGAGGACGCCATTGGAGTATTGCCAGTTGGCTAGTCGAGAACGGAGGGCAGGGGGAAGGGAGCCGTTGAGCTCTTGGAGTTTATGGAGGACGAGGTCATCGGAGGAGGAGGCGGAGGCGATGTGATTGGAGAGAGCGGAGTCGATGATGTGGACGAAGAGGGCGTCAGGGAGGAGAGTGACCCTGATATTATTGGAGTTGGCGTGAGGAAGGAGATCTGGGTGGCGAGAAAGGGCGTCGGGGCTGGCGAGGTGAGTACCAGGGACGTGGGTGATAGAATAATCATAATCGGTGAGGTCGAGGAGCCACCGGGCTTGGCAATGGTTCAGATCCTGAGGGCGGTGGAAGTACGTAAGGTTCTTGTGATCGGAGAAGACTTTGATGGGGAAGGGAGAGCCATGGAGGTATTGCCTCCAGGCTTTGAAACCACGTATAATGGCCAAGAGCTCCCGATCTTGAATGTCATAGTTGCATTCTGATGAGGAGAAAGATTGAGATAAGTAAGAACAGGGGTGCCAATCCCTGTTCGCATCTGTTTGAAGTAAAATTCCACCTGACGCGCGTATTTAGAGGCGTCGGTGGCCATGGCAAAGGGGCGAGAGATATCAGGCATAAATAGGACGGGCTTACGAAGGAACAACTCTTTGAGTTGCTTGAAGGCGGTTTGCTGGGCAGATGCCCAGGTCCAAGGCATCGTTTTCTTAATGAGGTCGATGAGCGGGCAGGCGATGTTGGAGTATCCTGGGATGAAACGTCTATAGAAATTAGCAAAACCTAGGAAGGACCGGACATCTTTGACTTTCTGTGGTGTCGGCCACCCGGCTATTCCGTCTAGCTTGACGGGGTCCATAGCAAGTTGACCTTCCTTAATGATCATCCCAAGATACTCGACTTCGGGAACAGCAAATTGGCATTTTTCCAATTTGAGATGGAGGTCGAGTTCCGTCATTCATTGAAGGACACGGTGAGTGCGTTCGGTGTGGGTGGCATCATCTGGGGAAAAGATGAGAAGGTCATCCATATAGATCACTAACCATCCTTCGGCGATCATGTCGCAGAAGGAGTCGTTCATGAAACGCTGGAACGTTGCTGGGGAATTAGTCATGCCAAAGAACATAACCATAGGTTCGAAGAGCCCTTTATAGGTGAGGAAGGCACCTTTCCATTGGTGCCCGTCTTTGATACGTACGTTGTTGTATCCCCAGCATACGTCGAACTTGGTGAACACACGGGCACCTTTGAGTTTGTTGAGGAGGTCCGAGATCAAAGGTAGCGGATAGGTGTCACAGACGGTGTGTTCATTGAGGTATCGATAGTCCTGGCAGGGGCGGAGTTTGCCGTCTTTCTTTTTCATGTCTAAGGACCGTCGGCGGCTGGGCGACACATCCCTTTCAGTGCCCCTAATCTGAAGCATGTTTACACCTTAAGCCAAATGCACAGCGGAGAACCCTATCTCAGACTCAACCTGGGTGTCAGGGCCGGTTCAGTGTTTCTTGTCCAAGAATCGGGAGAGCGGCTGTACCAATGACCGACCTGGGCATCTGTCCTCTCGAGCCCTATGCGCAACTCCTGGGATCATCCAGTTCTTATGCACAGACTATGGCTCACCTGCCTCGCGGCTAGGCTTCCCGTTACCCTAAGCTTCTCAGCTTTCGGGCCCACCAGGCCTTGCCTTTTACACCATGTCCGCCCATGGCAACCTTACCAAGGAGTAGAACCTCGGCAGGAGAGACTAACCAATATGCACTTGCCCGGGAGTTGGGGTTCCCAATCCACGACCCAAGCAGTAATGTACCAAGGGTGTCCTGTCTCAAGGTGATGTGCTATGCCAAGAGTCAGATGGTTTTTAATCGGAGTCTTAAGAGACTGAAATTCTCGCCTTGCAAGGTTTGAACTCCAGCCTGCCTGGCTGCATTCCCTTGTTGACGCACTCAGTACGTCCTACCAGTAGACCATGTGTCCGATGAAGAAAAATGGTGAGGCTTGAGGGAAATTCGAAGGGCGGATCTTGCCGGCGGCGAGGTTTTCTTCGAGGAAGTCTTCGGTAGTTTTCTTTTCATCGGGGGTGAGCAGGTAGAGCTTGCCGATCTTTGGGGTGAATAAGTCCTTGACGTTGATTTCGTGGTTGTAGGGTCTGGAAGGGGGAAGGGAATCGGCAGATTCTTTGGCAAAGATGGGGGCGAAGTCCTTATAGGCGTCTGGGAGTGTGACCTTTGGTTTGGCTTTCTCGGCGGCAGCTGCAAGTTCTGTGGCGGTGGTAAGCTTGGCAACAAGCTTCGGGTGTGTCTGATGATATCAGGATCCCGTTTTGAGGACCTGTTGGCAAGAGTTGACGTGGAGTGCGCGATGGACATAGAGGTTTCCGTCTGGTAAATCGAGAAATGTGGAGAGTGTATGGTTGGGAACGGTTTCGACCATGACATGACGAGGTGGTTTTGCAAGAGGGGCACGAGGTTGGGCATTGTCGTGTCGCTTGAGATCTGCGACATGGATGTGGTAGAGAGAGGCTGACTCGTCTATAGATTCGGAGATATTGATCATCTGCGATGACCAGTCAATGGAGGGGTTCGTAAGTCGTAACCAAGGCGCTCCGAGAATTACGTTCTCGGACCCGCAATGTAGGACATGGAAGCGTATGTGTTGGGCAATGCCGTCGATGTTTGTGAAAAGAGAGACGGTGTATCGGATGGCGCCTTTAGCGTTGAGAGTCTGATCTATGTTGTTGACAGGGATAGGTGTCGGAAGTTTATCTAGAGGAAGTCAGTGTTTTCGGGTGAAATCCCAATCGAGGCAATTGATGTCTGCGCCGCTGTCAATGAGGGCGCGAGTGTCGACGGTTTTCATGGTGTGCGAGGGATCAATGAGTTGTAAAGGAATACGCATTGATTTCTTGGATGTGGATACAAGTACAGGTGCACACATAATGGGAGGAACTACTGACGTCGAGGCAGCGTTCCGTTTCAAAAATCCTGAGAAGTAATGGCGACGCGAGACACCTTGGTTTCTTCATTGTCGTCTTCATTGTCAATCTCTTGTAGCCGAGGGACTTCTTCTTTGTCCTCGACTTTCACTTCTGTGACCCTCCGAACAATCTTCTTCAGCTTAGGAGAGTTTGAGGTAAACGTTGGGCAGTTAGTAGCCCGATGTCCTTTCTGCCAACAATGGAAACATTTGCCTTCTTTGCGGCATTGTTCTCGTTCGGCGGGGGTGAGGCATGGGAGGTGGACGGTGTCAACGTTCATCGCATTGGGATCTTTGGCTGGGGTGGGGGTGGAGTACTGATGATATGTGTGGCGAGTGGGAGTCTTGTGGCGGGTGGTGATTTCCCGAGCGCATTCTATGTGGGTCTGGAAAGTGACCGCCTTCTTCAACCAGGCTTCTACAGTGGTGGGGACTGTCTCCATAGCTAGGATATGGCGCATGAGGGTGTCGGGGATAGCGGCTGAATAGTAGCTGATCAAGACGTTGTCGTCGGTGATGCCGGCGATGGCGCTGTGGTTTTGGAACTGAGCGTTGTACTCAATGAGCGAGGGGGAGTATCCACCATTCTTTGTAGCGATCATGCGAGTGGTGGTGAGTCAGGCAATCACGTTGCCAGTAGTGTCGTAGTGTTTGAATGCCAAGATGAAGGCATTACGAAAATCGGACCACAATCTCATGTTAATCGAGCCATCGGTTGCGATTTTCGAAGAGCGGAAGGTGTTTGCCCACGTAAGTGCGGGACCGCGAGTCATATAGGAAAGCGCAAAGGCAATGTGCTTCGGGTCGGAGGTGTAAACCTCAGCGTTGACGTTGAGGTAGAAGGCGATGGAGTCAAACCACTGTTTGGCTGTCCGATAGTCGCCATCGTACTTGTCTGGGGTACCGATGCGGAGTTCGAGGGGTTTGGTGGTCATAGTGGGTGACGGGGGACGGGGAATCGGGGGAAAGATGTGGCCAGTCTGGCGTCTGGATGTCGGGGATGGGGGTGTCTGAGGACGAGGTATCTGCACAGAAGCAGAAAAACTGTGGGCAAGGTCGCGAGTGGCGAGTTCTTCGTCCGAGTCTAATAGAGGCTTGTCAGGGTTTTCGTCCCAATATGCTTGGTTGGGATCGTCAGGGGTGTCAGAGGAGTCAGAGTGTGAAATATGCGGAGGTTCTTGAGGGTTCCAATGTGGATCAGTGGTTCGAGTGTTTCTGTGAGAAGCTATGGTGGGCGGCGTACGTGATAGTACCCAAACGAGGAGGTAGCTTAGTTCTTTTGTTACGCGTGGCCGTGAGTGTGGTCGCGCGTAGACCTACTAACGCCTAGTAGGGTTGAAGGTTCAGTCGTTCGTGTCGATGACGACGTTGGACCAGCCGTGGGGTTGCTGGGTCAAGGGTACCGTCTAGGATATAGACAGGTCAGAGGTATACCGCTTGTCTAGCTTGACAAGCGGGTCAAAGGTTTGAAGGTTGAGACACACAAAGGCGGGTGAGCTGTAGTGTGAAGCACTCACTTAATGGTAGAGCAAAGATACAAGGAGTAACAAGGGTGGATTGCTAGCACTAACTAGGCGACAAGCTGTAGGTAGAACTAAGCTAAGGAAACGGGGAACCCTGTTGAAGGGTTTATATAGTAAAGTGAAAGCGTGACAGTTACGTGTCACAAGGATTAAGGGCCAGCATGGGAAGCGGCATTAGAAATAGAAGGCCAATAGCAAAACCACGCATGAGAAGGAAACGTTAAGGGCCAGCGCATACGGCGTGAGAAGAGCAGAAGATGTTACGCGTGGCCATGGGTGTGGTCGCGCGTAGACCTACTAACGCCTAGTAGGGTCAAAGGGGTCCGGTCGTTCATGTAGACGACGACGTAGTACCAGCTGTGGAGGTGCTGGGTCGATAGTACCGTCGAGGGTGTCGACGGGTCGAAGGTAAAGCCGCTGTCTAGCTTGACTAGCG
>JBBPTX010000567.1:0-20589 GCA_038094595.1 Pulveroboletus aff. annulatus | reverse complement strand
CTCTAGTTCTAGCAGGCTCATGGGGGCATTGAAGTGAACCTGGTTTCCTTGTATGAGCCACTGCAACACACACCAAGAATACAATGTACCTTGTTCAAAAAGTGCATAATGACCATTTGTGAGTCACGATTTCCTCGGTTTCCAGGATATGACCTCTCCATTGGCTTGCCAGCCTTGACAATGACAAGATATGGCACAACATGACCAGAGCATTTATACAACCCAGAGTACACCTTGCCCATATGCTGCTGAGCGCCCTTGCCCAAGGACATGAAACTTGTTATGTGTGGCCTTGGGTAAGGTTGCACGCAATCCTACAAATGCCTGTGGCCTAGTAGGGTCAAGGGTTCAGTCACTAGTATTGACAGCGATGGAGGACCAGCTGTGGGGTTGCTGGGTCTTGTTATGATTCATTGTGCCAGGTGCACGCCTATTCTTTTTCTTTTTCTTTCCTTCTCTCTTTCCACATATACACTCACCCTTCTGCCCTTCTCGGTTGCCCATGCCAACCCTTTGCCCTTGTCCCATGGAACCCTGAGGTATCTCTCACATATGTCATCCTATCTACGTGATCTTGTGCACTTATCTCCCTCGTGTTGCCTTATTGCACACATGTTTCACCTTCTCTCGCCACATGCACTGGTGTTACATGTGGCTTTGAGTAAGGTCGTGCATAGACCTACTAATGCCTAGTAGGGTTGGAGAGTCTGTTGTTCGTATATATGACAAAATAGGACCAGCTGTGGGGATGCTGGGTTGAGAGTACCGTCAAGGATAACCGCTGTCTAGCTTGACTTAGCGGGTCGAGGGTTCAAGGTAGAAGGACATGCGAAGGTGGCGAGGCCGAGCGTGAAGCATTCACTTAATAGTAGAATGAAGACTGAGGAGTAAAGGCAAGTGGATTGCTAGCACTAACTAGGTGATAAGCTGTAGGTGTTACGCTTTTAACAATCGTCCTGAGAGTGAGAGAGACTAGTGTTCTTCTCTAAGGTCGGACGCTCACGAAGAGGTACCACAGAATCCTTAGGAAGCGCAGAGTCACAAGGGGCAAGGGGCTCAAGATGAATGCGAGTTATTGCGCAGATCAAGAGTGGGATACGAATACAGGCAGCGAAGGTATAAGTACTACGAGGTGACTAATAGTACTGATGTAAGTAAGGGGATACAGAGCCACTGTGAGAGAAGTGGCTGGGGAGGAGGGCTGTCCATGGGAAAAGCGGAAGTAATACCAAGATCTCGGGAAAGGTACCATGCACAAGGCGAATAAGAAGATCGGAAAGGGAACTTGTGCTATAGTGATACAGCAGGAGCGCGTGGGTTAAAGAGATGATAAGGAAAAGAGAAGAAAACCGTAACAGTAGGTAGAACTAAGCTAAGGAAGAGAACTGAAGGACCTTGTTGAAGAGTTTATATAGTGGAAGGTAACGACATGACAGTTACGTGTCACAGGTTAAGGGCTGGCATGGGAAACAGCATTAGAAATGGAAAGAACAATAGAGGACCCATGCGTAAGAGAGGAACGTTAAGGGCCAGCATATACGGCGTGAGAAGAGCAGAAGAAAAGGAGTACCTGTGCGGTGAGGGATAAGCATGCTTACAAGAGATATGGAATGTCATGGAACGACATGGAAGAGTGTGAGTTAAGCATGAGAAATGAAACAATTAGTCTGATAGTGAAAGAAAAGAAAAAGCGTTCGTCCTGCAAGTGAATCGTAACATTACCCCCTTAGTAACCCGAAGCTACAGTGAGGATTTCTCACAATTCCCTGAAGGTGGGTCCCAGAGAGCCAGTGATATTAGCATAGCTGACATTGTCTAATTTGTCTCCATCGTTGTAGGGAGAAGGGACACGTGGAGAAGACGGTGTGGGATGGTAGGACGAATGGGAGGAAGAGGATGATTGATGAGAGGTATGGCGGGGTGGGGCTCGATGGATGATTTGTCCATTATGGAATGTGGCTTGGGGTTGGCGTGGTGTAGAAGTGGACAAGGATGGAGCGCGAGAAGAGGTGAGGGGAGACGCAAGGGGACGAGAAGACCCAGGGCAGTGGGCAAGAGAATGACCAGGTGCTCGTCGTAGGCACCCCATGCAAATGTGTTGCTGACAGGATAATTGAGTATGCCCAAGACAGTTGCATTGGAAACAACGCTGGTTGAAGCGAGGGTGCCCGAGGTAGACGCAACAGCGTCTACAAGTCTTTGTAGGCAACCACTTGGATACTAGTCATCGAGAGGAGTATTTCTTAAGGTACTACTTGTAGGAGAGGATCAAGAGAACTAGACTGGAGACTGAGCTCTGTTTAGTCTCACTTTATATACTATTCTACATGTAGATACATGTTGTGTGTATTGATCTAGATACATATCTACATAAGTCCATTACCATCTGGTTCTTTCCCAAACTGGTTACTTCTGCCTCAACTATCTCTTGATGTCCTTTGTAATCTAATAGGAGTGACGCTACGTGCGTGATCTTGCCTGCTTCATTCTGTGTGCCATCTACATTATAGACAGTAAGGGGTTGTGCGAGTTGCCTGAGTGGGAGTGCATGTTGCATTGCAAACATGTTATCTACGAAGATGCAATTTGTGCCTGAGTCCAAGAGTGCTGATACTGAAATAAAATCTTGATTAGTGTTTTTGGGTTTTACCTTTATCTTCATTTTTAATTCGTTATCTATTTTCAATGATCTGCAAAAGACTCCTTCATCTGGGATTTGATCTGCAGGGAAGATCAAAGAATTAGCTTTCTTTGGAGAGGAATTAAGCACTGGTGTGATGCCCTGGCTAAGCCTCTGAGAGGACTCCTCTATTGGCAAAGAAGAAGATATAATAGTGAAAGGTGCTGCTTCCATATTGTAAACATGTAGACTAGAGAAACGATTGTCCGCTGGAAAGTGTACCTGCTTATGCTTACCTTGGCTTAGATCAGTCCCAGTTCCTGGATCTAAGCTTTTCCTTTTTCCGATTTCCTATTTTCAGTATCTTTGATGTCCCTAAAGAACACCTTTGCTTCTTTGAATGACATGCCCCTTATAGCTGCTGTGGGGTCATGTCCCTTTCCCTTTTTGGCTTATGTGCTGGATGTGTAAATGTGTTCGGTGCTTTTAACGTCATCTGAAGATGTGCTTCTTACCTGCCTTCATCGGCAGTCTTTCTTATGGCTATTAGACTATCCACAAAGATTACACTTGGTGGAGGGTGTTGCGACTACAAGTTCTTTGCAGGCAATCACTATCTAAACGTCGAGTGGAGGGAATATTATCTTAGGGATGCTTTGTAGGCAGAGGACAAGAGAACTAGACTGGAGACTGAGCTCCGTCCAGTCTCGTATATATACTATTCTACATGTAGATACATGTTGTGTACCGATCTAGATACGTATCTACATAAGTCCATCCCCTAGGCCTAACATGATCGACATGAGGAGTCGGCCTGTAATGGAGATTAATGGAGACACGAGGATACCAGCCGTTGATCTGCTGCGGGTGGGTAGAATGGAAGATGTCAATGGTAATTAAAGATAAGGGATCACATCACAGTGACGGGGTGACTGATGTGAGGTCTGTGATGATCACGAAGTATTAAATATGTGCTGTGATCAATAGGGCGAAATGTGAAGGAGTGAAAGTGAAGCCCATTGATCTGGAAGGGCCCGTAGATCCCCTGTGTCTAGCACAGTGTCTAGGTCGGGTTTTCCCTTGATAAGATAAAGGAGGCATCCTTATGCGCTTTAAGTAAAGATGAAAAATATATAGCTGTAACACTACCCCCCGTCTAAGGATCGACTTCCAGGCGATCAAAAGGGTGTGTTGATGGAAGAGTGAGATCTTCGCGTTCACAAAAGCATTGTATAAATGCCAAATGAGACATCCGCAACCTTCGAGGTGCAGAAGGATACTCCCTATGGAAATCGCTGATGGCATCAAGCGCACCCGGTAGAAGATGATCTTCCAGTTCCCAAGTTCGATCTGTCTCATCATAGCCTAGCCAATGGACCAGGTATTCAAGACGACGACCTTTGAATCTACTAGTGATGATTCTTTCTACTTCGTATAAGTTATCTCGGTCCTCGGTTACCTGCACAGGGCCAGGAGCGATGACAGGTTGTCCCTGAAGCCTCTCCTTATAAGGCTTAACCCGTGATACGTTAACGGTTGGATGGATTTGCATAGAGGATGGCAAACGAAGGGTTACTGCATTATCCCCAACTAGTGTGATGATGTCATATGGCCCTAACCATCGCTCTGTTAACTTGTGACTTGCATGCGACAACCTTAAGTTATCTGTGGATAGCCATACTTTGTCTCCAACGTTATAGGGAGGAGTCTCCTTTCTATGTTTATCAGCTTGAGCCTTCATGTGCAGCTGAGCTTGTTCTAGATTTAATTTAGTCTGCTCTGTCACTTCGTGTAGGTTGGATAGGAATTCATCGGCAGCTGGTGCTTTGGAAGAGGATGCAATGGGTTCTATTCCCATGTGTGGAGTATAGGAACGAGTGACTTCGAATGGGGACTTCTTGGTTGAGGCTTGCCTCTTAGAGTTATAGCTGAATTGTGCTATGGGTAACCATTGTGCCCATTCACCTTGACACTCTGTGCAGAATATTCTTAAATACTGCTGCACGTCCCTGATCATTCTCTCTGTTTGACCATCTGTTTGTGGGTGATGCGCAGTGGATAGACGTTGTTTAATATTAAGCTTATTGCATAGCTCTGCCATGACTTGCGAAGTGAACTGTGGTCCTCGATCGGACACTATAGATAAGGGAATTCCGTGGTGCTTGAAAATGTGGTGAAGGTAGAGACTTGCTGTCTCGATGGCGGACGTCATCTTGCGACAAGGGATAAGCACCACTTCCTTTGAGAAGCGATCTACAGCGACTAAGATGCTGTCTGATCCGTTACTTTCTGGCAGATCAGTGACAAAATCGACAGATATGTCCTGCCAGGGTCCGCTAGGGACTTCTAAAGGTTGTAGTAAACCAGAGCCATGCTGGTTGGAAGGCTTCATTCGTGCACATCTATTGCAACGAGATACATAGTCTTTGATCTGAGTTGTGACGCCAGGCCACCAATAGTGACGTAAGACTAGATCAATAGTCTTTTCATTTCCGGGATGACCTGCCATTGTTGCGACTACAATCTCTTGCAGGCAATCACTATCAAACAGACGTCGAGAGGAGGAGATATCTTAAGACTACTGTGTAGGCAGAGAACAAGAGAACTAGACTGGAGACTGAGCTCCATCCAGTCTTGCTTTTATATACTATTCTATGTTTGTAGATACATGTTGTGTATCGATCTAGATACGTATCTACATAAGTCCATCCCCTAAGCCCAACAATGATCGACATGAGGAGTCGGCCTGTGACGGAGATTAATAAGTGAGGTATCCAGCTGCTGATCTGCTGCGGGTGGTAGAATGGAAGGTGTCAACGGTAATTAAAGATAAGGGATCACATCACAGTGATGGAGGTGACTGATGTGAGGTCTGTGATGATCACGAGGTATTAAATACGTGCTGTGATCAGTGGGACGAAAGTGAAGAGCATGAAGGTGAAGCCCACTGATCTAGAAGGGCCCGTTAGATCCCCTGTGTCTAGCACAGTGTCTATGGTCGGGTTTTCCCTTGATAAGATAAAAGATCATCCATATGCGCAAAGTAAGGTGTGAAAAATATATAGCTGTAACAGCCATAGGCAAGTCATGACATAATTTAAGGGTCTTGATTCTTAGATCTTCATTATCTCCGTTTTTGGCCGGAACGTATAACTGGTTTCCTTCTTGGTAAAGAAGCCCGTTTGCTTCTTCACACACTTTGTGCTCTTTATATAGTTTTTGTACTTCTGTCTCCGTCAAGAGACATGTTTGATTAAATATGTCTTGATGCAGTTGTGCCCCTTCATCGTAGATTGCGACTTTGGATGATGTTGTCCTTATCCGCTCCGGGGATATCATAGTTATACCTTTATTGTCGTCTTCTATTCCTTGTGCATGATCTTCTCTTCTAGAAAGAGCGTCTGCCTTTGCGTTGGACGATCCTGGCTTGTATACAAAAGTATAGTTAAATCTGGATAAATATTGCGCCCATCTGGCCTGTCTCCTAGATAGATCCTGCGCTTTCATAAAGTATTGAAGGTTTGCATGGTCATTCCATACTTCAAATGGATGCTCTGTCCCTTCCAAGTAATGACGCCATTGTTCTAATGCCCTAATAATGCTCAACATCTCTTTGTCGACTATAGGATAGTTTCTTTCTTCTGATGACATCGAGTGCGAGCTAAAGGCCACTGGGTGCCATTTATCCTCTTTTAGTATAGACAATACTGCCCCTGTCGCGTAATCAGAAGCGTCTGTTTCTAGTCTGAATTGACAATCAATGTCGGGGTAGGCGAGAATCGGAGCTGTAGTGAATCGTTCTTTTAGTTTATCAAAAGCGCTTTGCTGTGGAGAATCCCATTTCCAGGGAGTATCTTTCTTTAGGAGGTCGTTCAGAGGCCTGGCGACTTGCGCGTATCCTTCGATGAAGCGACGATAGTAATTGGCAAGACCGAGAAAGCTTCGCACTCCTTTTACACTGGTAGGTGCTGGCCAATCTAAAATGGCATCGACTTTTTTGCAATCCATTTTAATCCCGTCTTGTCCTACGACCATCCCCAAATAGTCAACTTCTCTTTTAAAGAAATGGCACTTTTCTGGTTTGGCAAAGAGGTCATTCTCTTCTAGGCGCTTTAGTACCTTTTTAACGATTTCTGCATGCTCCTGTTCGTTGTCCGTCTTGGTGAATATCATAACGTCGTCGATGTAGACTACTACGACGTCTTCCATATCCGCAAATAATTCATTCATCATAGTTTGGAAAGTGGCTGGAGAGTTGCACAATCCAAAGAACATAACCAGAGGTTCGAAAGTTCCTTTATGTGTGACGAAGGCTGCTTTCCATTCGTCTCCTTCTTTGATGCGCACATTGTTGTAACCCCATCTGAGATCCAACGTTGTGAACAATTTAGCCCCTTTTAATCGATCTACAAGTTGTGAAATGAGAGGGAGGGGGTAGTTGTTTCGCACTGTTTGCGAGTTTAGATAACGATAATCTTGTACCATGCGCTTTTGTCCATCTTTCTTCGGCACGAAGAAAACTGGTGATGTCTGAGGGGATTTAGAAGGTCTGATGTATCCTTTTGATGATTGATCTTCTAACCAATCTGATACCTCCTTCTGTTTGTCCATACTCAGGGGTATAAGTCTTCCTTTCTTCGGCTGAAAGTCCTCTTTAAGATCTATAGCATGATCCCAAGATTTTCGTGTTGGCATTCTGGTGGACGCCTTCTCTTCAAATACTTTAAGATGTTCATGGTAGCATTCTGGTATGAGTTCTGCAGCTGATTTCTTTTGGTCCATCAAAGATTTCAGCTTTTTGTCCACTGCTTGTCCTATTCTAATCTTTCGTTCTTGTTTTTCATTTAGTTCCTTTTCTAATGTTTTTATCTTTTCGTAGATTATATTGAGCTTCCTGCTCTTCCTTTTCTAAGAGCCTAAGATAGATGCTTTTGTCTCTAAGCTCCCAGCATTCTCTTCCACAACTTCTTAATTTGATCTCCCCAGTCTTCCAATTGATGTCTGGGTTATGTTTCTTCAGCCAAGAGTAGCCGATCACCATTTGATTCTTTCCCAAGCTGGTGACTTCTGCTTCGACTATCTCTTGATGTCCTTTGTAATCTAGCAAGAGTGATGCGACATGTGTGATCTTGCCTGCTTCGTTCTGAGTACCGTCTACGTTATAAACGGTGAGAGGTTGTGCGAGCTGCCTGAGTGGAAGTGCATGTTGCATAGCGAATACATTATCTACAAAGACGCAGTTCGCACCTGAATCCAAGAGTGCTGATACTGAAATGAAACCCTGATCAGTATTTTTGGGTTTTACCTTTATCTTCATTTTTAGTTTGTTATCTATTTTGAGTAATCTACAATAGATGCCTTCGTCTGGGATTTGATCTGCAGGTGAGATCAAAGGGTTAGTTTTCTTTGAAGAGGAATTAAGCACCGGTGTGACACCCCGGCCGAGCCTCTGAGAGGACTCCTCTGTCGGCAAAGAAGTAGAAATAATAGTGGAAGGCGCTGCTTCCGTATCATAAACATGTAGACTAGAGAAATGATTGTCTGTTGAAAAGTGTACCTGCTTACGCTTACCTTTGCCTAGATTAGACCCAGTTCCTGAATCTAGGCTCTGCCTTTTGCCGACTTCTTATTTTCGGCATCTTCGACGTCCCTGAAGAATGCCCTTGCTTCTTCGAATGACATGCCCCTTATTGCTGCCGTGTGGTCATGCCCTTTTCCTTTTTTGGCTTGTGTGCCGGGAGTGTAAATGTGTTCGGTGCTTTTAGCGTCTTCCGAGGACGTGCTTCGTACCTGTCTTCTTCAACAGTCTTTCTTGTGGCCGTTTGACCATCCGCAAAGATCGCATTTGGTACTTGGCTTCTTGCATTGTAACATGATTTGGCCCCTTTCTGAGCCGTGCTGATACCCATGGCATTTGGATCTTTTGGTTTGGATCCGAACCTGAACTGAGTTCGTCCTCTGATAAGGTCCAGACTTTCGAGGCGATGCCCTACGTCTCTTAATGTTTCCATGATCTCGTTAACCGTTGTCTTCCTTAGACCGTTTTTCCAGATATAATCCATAATATATCTTTTAATGTTTTGTTCTAGGAGATATACCCCATGTGGTTCTCCTAGCTCGGCCTTTTCGTATTCTGCATACCATTTGACGAGAAAGTCATCAATTGGCTAGGTACTTCCTTGTTTCATTTCATTTATCCTTTTCGTGGCTCTGTCTTTGACATTGCTTCCTCTAAAGAGGTTTCTCAATTCTCCTTCGAGATCTGCCCAACTGTATCCTTGATTTGTATAGAGCCTTTGTAATCTTAGTTGCGCAAAGGGTCCTGCCATTGGTCCTTTTAGCCTGGATAGGACTGCTAAGATCGCGTCTCCGCTTTGTGGTGCTATTGCATGCTGGTTTATCATTATCCAGAATTGGATCTTTGCCCACCATTCATCGAATTTGGCAAATGATCCGTCGAAATCTCCTGGATCTGCGAAAACTTCTACTTTTCGGGACGTGTTTACAGTTGATTTTGTTTGTGCTGCCCCTGATCCACTTGGGGTCGGTTGTCTTGTCGGTGGTTTCACTTGTCCTTGTGCAAGTGTAGTAACGATCCTTTCAATGTTTGCTACTGCGTCGCTTATTCTGGTTATCTCATCTCTCATACTATGATAACGAGCTTCTTGTTCTGCAGTGTATGATGTGATGTTGTTGAGTTGAGTGGTCCAATCGGTGTTTGGGTTGGTGAGGGCGGCAATGTAATCGGCGAGAGTGATGGCCATTGTTATTCGCGTAGAAGATGAGTGTGACTAGTACTTGTAGGACTTTCTTTGCTGTACTCTTAATTGTACTTGACTGTAACGATTGTTTCTTCTGATCGTTTGTGGGTATTCTCTACGCTGCCTCTTAACGCGAGGTTGTATTTCTTCGTTCTCCTCTGCTGATTGTTCTCTGTATTGCCTCCTTGCGATGCTAATGTCTCTCTCTGCTGTTTGTGCGCCTAGGGTTGCTTCTAGGCGAATGTTACGTTGTGCTATAGGCCAGGCGAAAGGGTCGTGGCCTATGACATCAGGGATAGGGGTAGAGGGTTGTCTAAGCAAGACTAAGTCTGTTGCAGAGCTTAGGGTTTGTGACGAGGGTGTAGAGTGTTACGCGTGGCCGTAGGTAAGGTCGCATGTAGACCTACTAACACCTAGTAGGGTCAGGGGGTTCAGTCGTTCGTGTCGACAACGACGTAGCACCAGCCGTGGGGATGCTGGGTCGAAGGTACTGTCGTGAAGTTCGACGGGTCAAAGGGGTAACCGCTTATCTAGCTTGACAAGCGGGTCGAAGGTTCGAGAATAGAGACACACGTAAGCGGGCAGGCCGTAGTGTGAAGTGTTCACTTAATGGTAGAATGAAGACACAAGGAGTTAAATGCGATGGATTGCTAGTACTAACTAGGCGGTAAGCCGTAGGTAGAACTAAGCTGAAGAAAAGCGAAGGAAGCCGGTTGGAGGGCTTATATAGTGAAGTATGAAGCGTGACGGTTACGCGTCACAATAGTTAAGGGCCGGCGTAGGAAGCGGCGTTAGAAATAGAAAACCAATAGCAAAACTACGCAAGAGGAACGAGGTTAAGGGCCGGCGCATACGGCGTGAGAAGAGCAGAAGGGAAAGAGTACCTGCGCGGTGGAGGAATAAGCACGCTTATGAATATATGGAACATCGTAGAACAACATAGAAGGTTTGGAGTTAAGCGTGAGAAATGGAAAGTATTAGTCCGATAGGATAAGAGAAGAAAAAGAGTTCGTCCTGCGAATTGGATCGTAACATTACCCCCTTAGTAACTCCGAAGCTACGGCGAGGATTCCTTACAAGTCCCTAAAAGCGGGTCCCAGGGAGCCGGTGATGTTTGCGTAACCGACATTATCTAATTCGTCTCTGTCCTCGTATGGGGAGGGAGCGCGAGGTGAGGATGGCGCAGGGTGGTAGGATTGTTGGGAGGAGGACGAAGATTGACGAGAAGTACGACGGGGTGTGGCTCGACGAACGATTTGTCCGTTACGGAACACGGCTTGAGGGCGGCGAGGCGTGGATGTGGACGTAGAGGAGGGGGGCGAAGCGCGGAAAGAGGAAAGGCGAGAGGCAAGGGAGCGAGTGGGACCGGGACAGCGGGTGAGAGAATGCCCTGGGGCTTGTCGACGACAACCCGTGCAGACATGTTGTTGGCACGAGAGTTGAGTATGCCCAAGACAATGACATTGGAAGCACCGCTGGTTGAAACGAGGATGCCCGGGGTATACACGGTCCCTACCATTACGGCCTGTCCACCAGTCGTTAAGCGTTTGCCTGTGGATAGGCGATCCGTCTCTCAAGACTTCGTTGCCAAGCCCTCGACCTGCAGCGGCAAGGTCTCGGAAGTGGTTATCAACATCAAGGAGGAAGGAGTCATAACCTAGCTGGAAGGTGTGCGAGTATAACTGGTAACGCGCGTAATAAATGAAGTCCTGCATGGTCCTGCCAAGCGTAGTATGAGGGAATACGGGGCCTGAGCCAGAGACAACGGCGGCTACGTGGTTGATCTGCATCGCGGTTTCAAACCACGTAAAAATCGGAGAGGCGTCGGAAGTATATACACTAATAGGGACGCGAAGACGATCATCAGACATGAGTGAGTGGAAGCAGACATAATGCTCATCAGTAAATCTCTCCTCTCGGAGTCTGCCCGTGTGAAGGTGAGAAGAAACGTCTAGCGGAACTTGAGAGTCCCATCCTGAGTGGGCGATGAGGGAGTCTGAGCTAGGTGCGCGGACGAGCTGGGGGCAGTGGACTCCTAGGAACGAGGGAGGTCCGGAAGAAGGTTCCCGATGGGATGGAGGTGTAAACGTTGGCGAGGATGCAATCCTGCCCGAGATGGGGGAGACATGGGAGGCAGGAATATCACCAACAAGAGTGGCGAAGTTGACAGGCTGAGGGGCGGCGGGGCAAGTAGGAGAGACCCTTGTGGGGTCGGCAGAGGGAAGACGGATAGTGCTGGGGTTGGTAGAGGGTGCGGCTGCAGGGGTGTCGACATTGGTGAACTCGATAGCCATTAGGAGAAGGTGGAAGGGAGTTATTTGCGGCGTGGTGGGTGAACGGGTGAGGGAGGGAAAGCGCGGGGGTGTCGTCTTTTATAATCTTCTAACAGCTCCGACGAATGTTTCAGGTTCCGCTCAGGTTCCCATGATTCTTCTTCAGCGGAGTATCCCTTCCATCGGATCAGGTACTGGCGGGCCGACGGCATACCTCGATGTCGTATGATTCGTTCAATTTCATATTCTTCTTGCCCTTCGACAAGATCCGGAGGCGGTGTGGGGAAGTTCGGGCCGTGTACGTCGTTTTCGCGATAGGGTGATAAGAGGGAGGCGTGGAACGTGTTGTGGATTTTCCACATTTGTGGGAGTCTGAGGTGATAGGAAACTGGGGAGATGACGTCGGAGATAACGAAAGGTCCTTCGCGTTTTGCGGCGAATTTCGGATCTTGAACGGATCTTTTGAGGTTTCTGGCTTCCAACCAGACTCGTTCGCCTTTCTTGAAGGGTATGAACTTTGACTTGGATCTGGATGCCATGACTTGTCGTGCGAGTTCATGGGAGGCGAGGGCTTCTTCTCGTAGGGCGGTGAGGGCCTTGAGGCGTGTTTCAACGGCGGGGATGTTGGTTTCGGCAATGACCGAGGGAAGGGCACGGGGTTCATAACCCATCATGAGGTAGAACGGGGATTTGCCGGTGACGGAATGAGGGCGGTGATTATGAGTGAATTCGGCGTGAGAGATGTGATCGGACCAAGTAGAAGAGTGGTCTCCGCAGTAGATTCGGAGATAGGTTTCGACTTCTTGGTTAACACGTTCCGTTTCGCCGTCGGTTTGGGGGTGATAGGCCGTTGAGAGGGAGAGGTCATAATTGAGAAGTCTGCCAAGCTCTTTAGCGAAGGTGGACGCAAACTGAGGGCCTCGATTGGAGATAACTTTCTCGTAGAGTCCAAAGTGGAGGTAGACTTTGTGGAAAAAGAGTGCCGCGACACCTTCTGCGGTGATGGTTTTCTTCGTAGGGCAAAGAATTACCCCCTTAGTAAGGCCGTGGTCCACCATGACCAATAACGAGTCGAATCCCCCAGAAAGTGGGAGATCGGTGATGAGATCGCATGAGATCTGTTGGAAAGGGCGAGAGCAAGAGGAAGGAATAGGGACGAGGGGAGGAACGGTGGGATGTGTTACGCGTGGCCTTGGGTAAGGTCGCGCGTAGACCTACAAATGCCTAAAGACAAGGGAGGACTGGGACGTGGGGTACTACGGTTGAGAATATCCGTAGAGCAGTAGGTCGATCGTAGGGATGTCGACTTAAGTCTTACGAAGCATATTGCTAAGTAGTCAAGGTAACCTGCGCTACACAAGCGACAGGGTCAAGGGTTCTAAGTGGACACACACCGACACGGAGGGTGTGGGTGTGCGAAGCGTTCACTCAAGTGTAGAACGAAGACACAAGGTAGATTGCTAGTACTATCTTAGGCGGCAGCCGTAGGTAGAACTAGGTTAAGGAAAAGAGGTAAGGTGCCCTGTTGAAGGGTTTATATACGAAGAGAAAGACGTGACGGTAACGCGTCACATAGTTAAGGGCCGACGTGGGAAACGGCGTGAGAAGAGTGGAAGCCAATGGCAAAACCACGCGTGTGAGAGAGACATAAGGGCCGGCGCATGCGGCGTAAGAAGATCAGAAGATAAACGAGTACCTGCGCGGTGAAGGATAAACACGCGTACGAGATAAGTGGAACGTCGTGGAATGACGTGGAAGGTGACGAGGTAAGCGTGAGAAATGAAACAAGTGTCAGTTTGTAATGTTAAGTAAAGAAAAAGAGTAGACCCTGCAGTGAATCGTAACAGGATGCGTATTAACTTTGTTGTGTTGACAGACGACGCAGCTGTCGACATAGGAGCGGACGAAGGTGGCGAGACCAGGCCACCAGAATTCCGAGGCAACAAGTTGGCGAGTCTTTAGATAGCCGGGATGACCGGCGGAGTCATGATCGTGGGAGCGGTGAACAATAGCGCGGCAAAGGTCACGGTCGGAAGGGACATAGACGCGTCCTTGGTATTGGAGGACACCATCAGAGTACTGCCAGTCAGCGAGGCGAGAGCGAAAGGCGGGAGGGAGAGAACCATTGATTTCCTGGAGTTTATGGAGAACGAGGTCATCAGAGGAGGAAGCGGAGGCAATGTGGTTGGAGAGAGCCGAGTCAATGAGGCGTACGAAGAGGGTATCAGGGAGAAGAGTGACACCGATGTTGTCAGAATCTGCACGAGGAAGAAGATCGGGACGGCGAGAGAGGGTGTCGGGGCCAGCGAGGTGGGTGCCGGGGACATGGGTGATAGAGTAGTCGTAATCGGCGAGGTCGAGGAGCCAGCGGGCTTGACATTGATTGAGATCTTGGGGCCGGCGGAAGTAGGTTAAATTCTTATGATTGGAGAAGACTTGAACGGGGAAGGGAGAGCCGTGGAGATATTGTCTCCAGGCTTTGAAACCGCGGATAACGGCCAAGAGCTCCCGGTCATGGATGTCATAGTTGCGTTCCGAAGAGGAGAACGATTGAGATAAGTAAGAGCAGGGGTGCCAATCCCCGTTTGTGTCAGTTTGTAACAAGATATCACCCGACGCGTACTTAGAGGCGTCCGTGGCCATAGCAAAAGGGCGAGAAACATCCGGCATGAATAAAATGGGCTTACGAAGGAACAACTTTTTGAGTTGTTCGAAAGCGGCTTGTTGGGCGGGCGCCCAGGTCCAGGGCATAGTTTTCTTGGTGAGGTTGATGAGGGGTCGGGCGATATTCGAATATCCCGGGATAAAACGTCTGTAAAAATTAGCGAAGCCAAGGAAGGAACGGACGTCTTTGACTTTTTGCGATGTAGGCCATTTAGCGATCCCGTCAAGTTTGACGGGGTCCATAGCAAGTTGTCCTTCCTTGACAATCATTCCGAGATATTCGACTTCTGGAACGGCAAATTGACATTTCTCCAATTTGAGATGGAGATCGAGTTCCGTCATTTGTTGGAGGACACGGCGGGTTCATTCGGTGTGGGTGGCGTCATCTGGGGAGAAGATGAGAAGGTCATCCATATAAATGACCAACCATCCTTCCGCGATCATATCGCGAAAGGAGTCGTTCATGAAACGTTGGAATGTTGCAGGGGAATTAGTCATGCCGAAGAACATAACCATTGGTTCAAAGAGTCCTTTGTGGGTGAGGAAGGCACCTTTCCATTGGTGTCCGTCCTTTATACGTACGTTGTTATATCCCCAACGTACATCGAACTTAGTGAAAGTTCGAGTGCCCTTGAGTTTATCGAGGAGGTCGGAGATCAGGGGTAGCGGATAGGCGTCGCGGATGGTATGTTCGTTGAGGTATCGGTAGTCTTGGCAGGGGCGGAGTTTCCCATCTTTTTTCTTGACGAAGAAAAATGGCGATGCTTGGGGGGAGTTCGAAGGGCGGATCTTGCCTGCAGCGAGATTTTCATCGAGGAAGTCTTCCATGGCTTTCTTCTCTTCGGGGGTAAGTGGGTAGAGTTTACCGATTTTTGGAGTAAATGAGTCCTTTATATTGATTTCGTGGTCGTAGGGTCTAGAGGGAGGGAGAGAATCGGCGGATTCTTTAGCAAAGACTGGGGCGAAGTCTTTATAGGCGTCTGGGAGAACGATTTTTGGCCTGGTCTTCTCGGCAGCGGCTGCGAGTTCCGTGGCGGTGGTGAGCTTGGCAACGAGCTTCGGGTGTGTCTGGTGGTATCGGGATCCCGTCTTAAGGACCCGTTGACAGGCGTTAACGTGGAGTGCACGTCGAACGTAAAGGTTTCCATCCGGCATGTCAAGGAATGTGGAGAGGGTGTGGTCGGGAATGGTCTCGACCAAGACGTGACGAGGTGGTTTCGAGGGGGGTGCTCGAGGTTGAGTATCATTGTGTCGTTTGAGGTCGGCAACGTGGATATGGTAGAGAGAAGCGGACTCATCTACCGATTCGGGGATATTGATCGTCTGCGAGGACCAATCTATGGAAGGGTTCGTGACTCGTAGCCAGGGTGATCCAAGAATTACGTTTTCAGAGCCACAATGCATGACGTGAAAGCGTATGTGCTGGGTGATTCCATCAATGTTTGTGAAGAGGGAAGCGGTGTATCGTATGGCTCCTTTGGCGTTCGGGGTTTGGTCTACATTGTTAACGGGGATCGGTGTTGGGAGTTTATCGAGAGGGAGTTTGTGTTTTCGGGCAAAATCCCAGTCCAGGCAGTTGATGTCTGCACCACTGTCAACGAGGGCACGAGTGTTGACAGTTTTCATGGTGTGTGAGGGGTTAATGAGTTGCAGAGGAATCCTTATTGACTTCTTTGATGTGGATACAAGTACAGGCGCACACGTATTAGGGGGAACTACTGACGTCGAAGCAGCGTTCCGTTTCAAAAATCCTGGGAGGTAATGGCGACGCGAGACATCTTCATTTCTTCATTGTCGTCTTCATCGTCTATCTCAATTAATCAAGGAACTTCTTCTGTGTCCCCGACCTCGACTTCTGTAACCCTCCAGACAACTTTCTTCGTCTTTGGAGTGTTTGAGGTAAACATTGGGCAGTTGTTTGCCCGATGTCCTTTCTGGCGGCAATGGAAGCATCTTCCTTCTTTGCGGCATTGTTCTCGTTCGGTAGGGGTGAGTCGTTGAATACGAATGGCGTCGACATCCATAGCGTTGAGGTCTTTGGTTGGAGCAGGGGTGGAATATTGGTGATACATGTGGCGGGTGGGGGTTTTGTGACGAGCAGCGATTTCTCGAGCACGCTCCATGTGGGTCTGGAAGGTCACTGCTTTCTTTAACCACGTGTTAATAGTAGTGGGGACCGTTTCCATGGCTAAGATACGGCGCATGAGGGCGTCGGGGATGGCGGCAGAGTAGTAGCCAATAAGAACATTATCGTCGGTGATGCCAGCGATTGCGCTGTGGTTCTGGAATTGAGCGTTGTACTCAGTGAGCGAGGGAGAATGTCCGCCACTTTTAGTGGCGATCATACGAGTGGTAGTAAGCCAGGCGATGGCATTACCAGTGGTGTTGTAATGGCTAAACGCCAGGATGAAGGCATCACGGAAGTCGGACCACGAGCCCATAGAGATCGTGCCATCGGCAGTGATCTTTGAAGATCGGAAGGTATTTGCCCACGTGAGGGCGGGGCCTCGAGTCATATATGAAAGCGCAAAAGCGATGCGCTTCGGGTCGGAGTTGTAAACGTCTGCGTTGACATTGAGATAGAATGCGACGGAGTCGAACCATTGTTTGGCAGTTTTATAGTTGCCGTCGTATTTCTCTGGGGTGCCGATGCGGAGTTCAAGGGGTTTGTTGGACATTGTGGGTGACGGGGGACGAGGGATCGGGGGAAAGATGTGGCCAGTCTGGTGTCTGGGTGTTGGAGATGGGGGTGTCTGAGGACGAGGTATTTGCACAGAGGCAGAGAAGCTATGGGAGAGGTCGCGAGTAGCGAGTTCTTCGTCTGAGTCTAGTAAAGGCTCATCGTGGTCTTCATCCCAATATCCTTGGTTGGGATCGTCAGGGGTGTCTGAGGAGTCGGAGTGTGAAGTGCGCGGAGGTTCCCGGGGATTCCAACGCGGATCTGTGGTTCGAGTGTTTCGATGGGAAGCTATGGTGGGCGGCGTACATGATAGTACCCGAACGAGGAGGCAGCTTAGTTCTTTTGTTACGCGTGGCCGTAGGTAAGGTCATGCGTAGACCTACTAACGCCTAGTAGGGTCAGGGGGTTCGGTCGTTCATGTCGACAACGACGTAGCACCAGCCGTGGGGATGCTGGGTTGAAGGTACCGTCGTGAAGTTCGACGGGTCAAAGGGGTAACCGCTTATCTAGCTTGACAAGTGGGTTGAAGGTTCGAGAGTAGAGACACACGTAAGCGGGCGGGCCGTAGTGTGAAGTGTTCACTTAATGGTAGAATGAAGACACAAGGAGTTAAATGCGATGGATTGCTAGTACTAACTAGGCGGTAAGCTGTAGGTAGAACTAAGCTGAAGAAAAGCGAAGGAAGCCGGTTGGAGGGCTTATATAGTGAAGTATGAAGCGTGACGGTTACGCGTCACAATAGTTAAGGGCTGGCGTAGGAAGCGGCGTTAGAAATAGAAAACCAATAGCAAAACTACGCAAGAGGAACGAGGTTAAGGGCCGGCGCATATGGCGTGAGAAGAGCGGAAGGGAAAGAGTACCTGCGCGGTGGAGGAATAAGCATGCTTACGAATATATGGAACGTTGTAGAACGACATAGAAGGTTTGGAGTTAAGCGTGAGAAATGGAAAGTATTAGTCCGATAGGGTAAGAGAAGAAAAAGAGTTCATCCTGCGAATTGGATCGTAACATAGAGTCCCAGTAATACGTGTGACCGGTGAATCTTAGATCGGTAGCGATAATGTCTACGTCTGCGCCATTTCCGAAACTTTCAGGGCGAAGATCTTGTTCTAAGATCCTCCAAAACTCTTCTTCTGTGACTGCCGGGTCTGGCCAGTCGTTGGGGTCTTCTTCACTCCCTGTGCTCACTCTAGGTAGCGAGATCTCCCTGGGCTCTTCTTTAACTACGGGTTCTGCTAAGGCTATGGGTACATCTACTAATTCCCAAGGGGTGGCTGGATTGACCCGAGGGGTGTATGCTGCGAAAGGGAGAAGGGATCAGTGAAAAGAAATAGGCACTAGGTATGTGTTTTCGTTAGTGTGTGCTAGATGCCCCTTATAGACGCGCTCACTTGCTTAGAGCCTGTGATAGCGAAGTGGGAGGCTTAGTACGCGTCTGCTGTCGTTTGGTGATAGTGAAAGGGTGAAAGATTATAGACAGTCTAGTTCTAGTGTTGCGACTACAATTTCTTGCAGGCAATCACTATCAGATAGACGTCGAGAGGAGAGATTCTTAAGACTACTGTGTAGGCAGAGAACAAGAGAACTAGACTGGAGACTGAGCTCCGTCCAGTCTCGCTTTATATACTATTCTACGTGTAGATACATGTTGTGTATCAATCTAGATACGTATCTACATAAGTCCATCCCCTAAGCCCAACATGATCGACATGAGGAGTTGGCCTGTAACGGAGATTAATAAGTACATGAGGTATCCAGCCGTTGATCTGCTGTGTGTGGGTAGAATGGAAGGTGTCAACGGTAATTAAAGATAAGGGATCACATCACAGTGATGGGGTGACTGATGTGAGGTCTGTGACGATCACGATGTATTAAATATGTGTTTGTGATCAGTGGGGCGAAAGTGAAGAGCTGAAAGTGAAGCCCACTGATCTAGAAGGGCCCGTTAGATCCCCTGTGTCTACAGTGTCTATGTCGGGTTTTCCCTTGATAAGATAAAAGAAGCGTTCGTATGCGCAAAGTAAAGGTGAAAAATATATAGCTGTAACAGACACCCTTATGCGCCATATCCTAGCCATGGAGACAGTCCCCACCACTATAGATGCCTGGTTAAAGAAGGCTGTAACCTTCCAAACCCACATGGAACGAGCTCGAGAGATTGCTGCCCACCACAAAACCCCCACTTGCCATATGTACCACCAATACACCACCCCCCCTCCCGCCAAAGACCCCAATGCCATGGATGTTGACGCCATCCGCCTCCAACGACTCACCCCTGTGGAATGAGAACAGTGCCGCAAAGAAGGAAGATGTTTCTGATGCCACCAAAAAGGACATCGGGCTACCAACTGCCCCATATACACTTCAAACACCCCAAGGCCGAAGAAAGTGGTCCAGAAGGTTACAGAAGTGGAAGTCGAGGACGAAGAAGAAGTCCCTTGGCTACAAGAAATTGACGATGAAGACGATGATGAAGAACCAAAGGTGTCTCGCGTCGCCCTTGCCTCCCAGGATTTTTAAAACGGAACACTGCTTCAACGTCAGTAGTTCCACCTCTCGCGTGTGCATCTGTACTAGTATCTAAATCCAAGAAATCAATGAGAATTCCTTTACAACTCATTGACCCTTCGCATACCATGAAAACCATCGACACCCGCGCCCTCATCGATAGCGGCGCAGATATCAATTGCCTTGACTGGGATTTTGCCCGAAAACACTGACTTCCCCTCAAAAAACTACCAATGCCCATTCCCGTCAATAACGTCGACCAAACACCCAACGCTAAGGGAGCTATCAAATACACCGCCCCTCTTTTCACCAATATTGATGGAATTGCCATATACGCTTCCATATCATACATTGCGGTTCCGAGAACGTGATTCTTGGAACACCTTGGTTATGACTCACAAACCCCACAATCGACTGGTCGTCGCAAATGATCAACATCCCTGAAACTGTAGATGAGTCGGCATCTCTCTACTACATACATACAGCTGATCTCAAACGACACAACAACGCCCATCCCCGAGTAACCCCCTCGAAACCACCTCGTCATGTTATGGTAGAAACTGTCCCCGACCATACCCTTTCCATGTTCCTCGACCTACCTGATGGAAACCTTTACATCCGTTGTGCCCTTTATACCAACTCTTGCCAAAGAGTCCTCAAAACGGGATCATGGTATCATCAGACACACTCGAAGCTTGTTGCCAAACTCACCACCGCTACGGAACTCGCTGCAGCCGCAGAAAAGGCCAAACCAAGAATCGTTCTCCCCGATGCCTACAAAGAATTCGCCTCAGTCTTCGATAAAGAATCTGCTGATTCTCTTCCCCCATCCAGACCCTATGATCACGAAATCAACATCAAAGACTCATTCACGCCGAAGATCGGCAAACTCTATCTGCTCACCCCAGAAGAAAAGAAGGCCACTGAAGACTTCCTTGACGAAAACCTCGCCGCTGGCAAGATCCGCCCTTCGAACTTCCCCCAAGCGTCACCGTTCTTTTTTGTCAAAAAGAAAGATGGCAAGCTCTGCCCCTGCCAAGATTACCGATATCTTAACGAACATACCGTTTGCAACGCTTACCT
>JBBPTX010000566.1:6226-20597 GCA_038094595.1 Pulveroboletus aff. annulatus | reverse complement strand
GGAGACTGAGCTCCGTCCAGTCTCGCTTTATATACTATTCTACGTGTAGATACATGTTGTGTACCGATCTAGATACGTATCTACATAAGTCCATCCCCTAGGCCCAACATGATCGACATGAGGAGTCAGCCTGTAACGGAGATTAATACATACATGAGGTTACCAGCCGTTGATCTGCTGTGGGTGGGTAGAATGGAAGGTGTCAATGGTAATTAAAGATAAGGGATCACATCACAGTGATGAGGTGACTGATGTGAGGTCTGTGATGATCACAGTGTATTAAATACGTGCTGTGATCTGTGGGGCGAAGAGTGAAGAGGTGAAAGTGAAGCCCACAGATCTAGAAGGGCCCATAGATCCCCTGTGTCTAGCACAGTGTCTAGGTCAGGTTTTCCCTTGATAAGATAAAGAAAAGCGTTCATGTGCGCAAGGTAAAGATGAAAAATATATAGCTGTAACAAACGCCACTGGATGCCATTTGTCTTCTTTTAATATAGATAATACTGCTCCCGTTGCGTAGTCAGAAGTGTCTGTTTCTAAATGGAATTGATAGTCAATATCTGGATAAGCAAGAATAGGGGCCATGGTGAATCATTCCTTTAGTTTATCAAAAGCATTGTGTTGTGCTGATTCCCATTTCCAGGAGATGTCTTTCTTTAGGAGGTCGTTCAGAGGCCTGGCGACTTGCACATACCCTTCTATGAAGCAATGATAGTAGTTGGCAAGACCAAGAAAGCTTTGCACCCCTTTTACATTGGTAGGTGCTGGCCAATCTAAGATGGCCTCAACTTTTTTTCTATCCATCTTGATCCTGTCTTGTCCTACGACCATCCCTAAATAGTCAACTTCTTTCTTGAAGAAGTGACACTTCTCTGGTTTGGCAAGAGATCATTTTCTCCTAAATGTTTTAATACTTTCTTAATGATTTCTGCGTGTTCTCATTCATTGTCCATTTTGGTAAATATTATGATGTCATCGATGTAGACCACCACAACATCTTCCATGTCTGCAAATAATTTGTTCATCATTGTTTAAAAGGTGGCTGGAGAGTTGCACAATCTAAAGAACATAACCAGAGGTTCAAAAGTTCCTTTATGTGTGATGAAGGCTGCTTTCCATTCGTCATCTTCTTTGATATGTACATTATTATATCCCCATCTGAGATCTAACATTGTAAATAGTTTGGCCCCTTTTAATCAATCTATGAGTTGTGAGATGAGGGGTAACGGATAATTGTTTCGCACTGTTTGCGAGTTTAGGTATTGATAATCCTGTACCATGCATTTTTGCCGGTCTTTCTTTGGTACAAAGAAAACTGGTGACGTTTGGGGAGATTTAGAAGGTCTGATATATCCTTTGGAGGACTGATCTTCTAGCCAGTCTGATACTTCCTTCTGTTTGTCTGCGCTCAGGGGTATTAATCTTCCTTTCTTCGGTTGGAAGTCCTCCTTAAGATCTATGGCATGATCCCAGGGTTTTCATGTGGGCATTCTAGTTGATGCCTTTTCTTCGAATATCTTCAGATGCTTGTGATAGCATTTTGGCATGAGTTCTGCAGCGTACTTCTTTTGATCCATAAGAGTTTTAAGCTTTTTGTCTACTGCTTGCCCTATTCTAATGTCTCGTTCTTGTTTTTCATTTTGTTTCTTTTCTAATGTTTTTATTGTTTCATATACTTTATATTGAGCATCCTGCTCTTCTTTTTCTAATAACCTGAGATAGACGCTTTTATCTCTGAGTTCCCAACATTCTTTTCTGCAATTTCTTAGTTTGATTTCCCCAGTCTTCCAATTGATACCTGGGTTATGTTTCTTTAACCAGGAGTAGCCGATCACCATTTGATTCTTTCCTAAACTGGTGACTTCTGCTTTGACTACCTCTCGATGTCCTTTGTAGTCTAATAGAAGGAAGGTGACGTGTGTAATCTTGCCTGCTTCATTCTGTGTACCATCTACGTTATAGACAGTAAGGGGTTGTGCGAGTTGTTTGAGTGGAAGATTGTGTTGCATTGCAAATACATTATCTACAAAGATGCAGTTTGCTCCTGAGTCTAAGAGTGCTGATACTGAAATAAAACTTTGATTAGTGTTTTTGGGTTTTACCTTTATCTTCATTTTTAGTTCATTATCCATTTTTAGTGATCTGCAAAAGATTCCTTCATCTGGGATTTGATCTGCAGGTGAGATCAAAGGGTTAGCTTTCTTTAAAGAGGAATTAAGCACCGGTGTGATGCCCCAGCCGAGCCTCTGAAAGGGCTCCTCTATTGGCAAAGAAGAAGAAATAATAGTGGAAGGCGCTGCTTCCATATTGTAAACATGTAAACTAGAGAAACGATTGTCCATTGGAAAGTGTACCTGCTTACACTTACCTTTACCTAGATTAGACCCAGTTCCTGAATCTAGGCTCTGCCTTTTGCCGATTTCTTATTTTCGGTATCTTCGACATCCCTGAAGAATGCCCTTGCTTCTTCGAATGACATACCCCTTATTGCTACCATGGGGTCATGTCCCTTTCCTTTTTCGGCTTGAATACCGGATGTGTAAATGTGTTCAGTGCTTTTAATGTCATCCGAAGATGTGCCTCTTACCTACCTTCACTGGCAGTCTTTCTTGTGGCTGTTGGACCATCCACAAAGGTCACATTTTGTAGAAGGTTTCTTACATTGTTTAGCAAAATGACTGGTCTCACCACAGTTATAGCAGGACTTGGCTCCTTTCTGAGCTGCACTGATATCCATTGCATTAGAATCTTTGGATTTAGATCTAAACCTGAATTGTGTTCATCCTCTAATGAGGTCCAAACTTTTAAGGTGATGTCCTACGCTCCTTAGCGTTTCCATTGTTTCATGAACCATTGTCTTTCTTAGTCCATTCTTCCAGATATAGTCCATGATGTATCTCTTGACATTTTGTTCTAGGAGATATACTCCATGCGGATCTCCTAGCTTAGCTTTTTCATACTCTGCATACCATTTAACAAGGAAATTGTTGATTGGTTGAGTATTTCCTTGTTTCATGTCATTTATCTTCTTTGTGGCTCTATTTTTGACATTGCTACCCCTGAAGAGGTCCCTTAATTCTCTTTCGAGATCTGTCCAACTATATCCTTAATTTGTGTAAAGTCTTTGCAATCTTAGTTGCACAAAGGGTCCTGCCCTTGGTCCTTTCAATCGGGATAGAATTGCTAATATTGCGTCTCCGCTATGAGGGGTTATGGCATGTTGATTGATTTGGATCCAGGCCTGAATCTTTGCCCACCACTCATCGAACTTGGCAAACGACCCATCGAAGTCTCCTGGGTCTGTGAAGACTTCTACCTTTCGTGATGTATTGATAGTTGGTTTTGTTTGTGTCACCCCTGATCCACTTGGGGTTGGTTGCCTCATAGGTGGTCTTTGTTATGCTTATTGGCAAATATCTTAAGCACAAGTGAGACTAATGTTCTTCCCTAAGGTCAGACGCTCACGAAGAGGTACCACAGAGTCCTTAGGAAGTTTAGGGTCTGAGGAAAGGTAAGGGCAAGGGGCTCAAGATGAATGTGAGTTACAGCACAGATCAAGAGTGGTGTAAAGGTACATGCAGCAGAGGTATAAGTACTACGACATGACTAATAGTACTGATGTAAGCGAGGAGATACTAAGCCACTGTGAGAGAAGTGGCTGTGGAGAGAGGCTGTTCATGGGAAGAGCGGATGTAATATCATAATGTCAGAAAAGAGTCCATGCACAGGGTGGATAAGAAGAGCGGAAGGGGAACCTGTGCTATAGTAGTATGACGAGATGTGTGAATAAAAAGTGATGAGGAAAAGAGAAGAGAACCGTAACAGTCTTGGTTGTCCGGTCAAAGCCTGGATCAATTGTTTGATCCTCGCTACTGCATTCTTTAGTTGTACTATTTTGTTACTGAGGTGATCGTATCTGTTATCCTGTGTTTGTGCGAATTGCGCAATTGCTTCTAGATGATTAGCACCTGTGTCTGCGAAGGTGGTGCGGAGGTCGGTGGCGGAAATGGGGATGAAGGACATTGTGATTGTTAAAACGTGAATGACTAGCACTTGTATGACTTTCTTTGTTGTACTCTTAGCTGTACTCGACTAAAATGATCATTCCTCCTGATCGTTTGTGGATACTCGCATCTCTGCCTTTTAGCATGAGGTTGTTCTCTTTCTTGTTCCTCTGAGGCTTCTCTGTATTGTCTCCTTGCTATGCTTGCTTCTCTGATAAACTGCTGTGTGCCTAGGGTTGCTTCTAGACGAATGTTTCGTGATGCTACTGGCCACACGAATGGATCGGGTTGAGGGGATCTAGATGGACTCCACTCAGGGGTGGTTGGGTATCTAAGCAAGGCGAGATCTGTGGCAGGGCTGAGGGTTTGTTCTGAAGGTGTGGGTTCCCAGTAATAGGTGTGACCCATGTATCTGATGTCGGTGGCGATCAAATTGACTTCGCCTCCGTTTTCGAAGCTGTGAGGTTCTAGATCTTGTTCAACAAGTCTCCAGAATTCTTCTTCTGTGGCCACAACGTCTGGCCAGTCGTTTGGGTCCTCTTCACTCTCTGTGCTCACAGTTGCAAGTGAGTACTTCCTGGGCTCTTCCTTGACTAGTGCTCCTACTGCTACGGTACGTCTACTAACTCCCAAGGTCTGGCTAAATCAACGGTGGGAAGGTATTATTGCGACTACAATTTCTTGCAGGCAATCACTATCTTATAGATGTCGAGAGGAGAGGAATATCTTAATGCTACTTTGTAGGCAGTGGACAAGAGAACTAGACTGGAGACTGAGCTCCGTCTGTTGTGACTACAAGTTCTTTGCAGGCAATCACTATCCTAAACATCGAGTGGGAGAACTATCTTATGAGGGTTGCTTGGTAGGCAGTGAACAAGAGAACTAGACTGGAGACTGAGCTCCGTCCAGTCTCGCTTTATATACTATTCTACTTGTAGATACATGTTGTGTACCAATCTAGATACGTATCTACATAAATCCATCCCCTAGGCCCTACATAATCAACATGAGGATTTGGCCTGTAACGGAGATTAATAAGTACATGAGGTATCTAGCCGTTGATCTGCTGCGGGTGGTAGAATGGAAGGTGTCAATGGTAATTAAAGATAAGGGATCACATCACAGTGATGGGGTGACTGATGCAAGGTCTGTGATGATCACGATGTGATTAAATATGCATGTGTGATCTGTGGGGCAAAAGTGAAGAGTTGGAAGTGAAGCCCACAGATCTGGAAGGGCCCGTAGATCCCCTGTGTCTAGCACAGTGTCTATGTCGGGTTTTCCCTTGATAAGATAAGGAAAGGCGTCCATAAGTGCAAAGTAAGGATGAAAAATATATAGCTGTAATACCATCCAGTCTCGCTTTATATACTATTCTACGTGTAGATACATATTGTGTACCAATCTAGATACGTATCTACATAAGTCCATCCTCTAGGCCCAATATGATCGACATGAGGAGTTGGCCTGTAATGGAGATTAATAAGTACATGAGGTATCCAGCCATTGATCTGCTGCGGGTGGGTGGAATGGAAGATGTCAACGGTAATTAATGATAAGGGATCACATCACAGTGATGGGGTGACTGATGTGAGGTCTGTGATGATCACAAGGTATTAAATACGTATTGTGATCTGTGGGGCGAAAGTGAAGAGGTGAAAGTGAATGCCCACAGATCTAGGAGGGCCCGTAGATCCCCTGTGTCTAGCACAGTGTCTAGGTCGGGTTTTCCCTTTGATTAGATAAAAGTGTCCATATCGTGAGTTTAAAAAGGATGAAAAATATATAGCTGTAACAGGTATGTTGTGAAAGGGAGGAGAGATCAGTGAAAGGAGATGGGCACTGATAGCAAGCCCCTGTTAGCGCTATCCTATGATACCCAAAGACGTGCTCACTTGCTAGAGCCTGTGGTGCAAGGGAGAAGGCTAGACGCATCTGCTATTGTTGGTAGATAGTGAAAGGGTAGTAAGATGAAGACAGTCTAGTTCTAGTGTTGTGACTACAATCTTGCAGGGCAATCACTATCTCTAAACGTTGAGTGGAAGAACTATCTTAGAGAGGATCTTTTGTAGGCAGGGAACAAGAGAACTAGACTGGAGACTGAGCTCCGTCCAGTCTTGCTTTATATACTATTCTATGTGTAGATACATGTTGTGTACCAATCTAGATATGTATCTACATAAGTCTATCCCCTAGGCCCAACATGATCCATATGAGGAGTCAGCCTGTAACGGAGATTAATACATACATGAGGTTACCAGCCGTTGATCTGCTGCTGTTATGACTGGCTCTATGGAGTCGGTCGTAGCCCTCTATACCCTGTAAGCTCGGGTTTGAGGGGAAGGGTTCAGTCGCCAGTGATATCGACGACGGTGAGGCAATCTAAAGTTGTGAGCAGGGAAGGTACGCGAGGAAGGGTGTTCCAAGCGTCAAGGGTTCACTCAAGAGTAGAATGAGACTCTTAGAGATGTGGGTCAAGGGTAGCTAATCTATTGAGCACCAGTGGTACGGGATACTTGAGGGAAGACTAGCATGGGGAACTACATAGGCCAGATCGACTGGTATATATAGTGAGGAGTGACGGTGTGACCGTAATGTCACAGGGTCAATGGTATGGGTTAAGGGCCTACATAGGAAGCGGCGGTAGAATGTGAAAGAAGGCTATGGAATGTGGTAGAACCTACGCATGAGAGTGAAACACGAACGTGCTGGTGCATGCGGCAAGAGAAGGTGAAACATGTGTGCGATAAGGCAACATGAGGAAGATAAGTGCACAAGGAACACGTAAATACGATGACATACGTGTGAGATACCTCGGAGAGCCAAGGGACAAGGGTAAAGGGTTGGCGCGGGCAACCGGAGAAGAGCGGAAGAGTGAGCATATGCATGGGAGAAGAGAAAGAAGAGGAACAGGGGACGTGCCCAGCACGATGAATCGTAACAGCTGCAGGTGGGTAGAATGGAAGATGTCAATGGTAATTAAAGATAAGGGATCACATCACAGTGATGGGGTGACTGATGTGAGGTCTGTGATGATCACAATGTATTAAATATGTGCTGTGATCTTGTAGGGTGGAAGGTGAAGAGATAAAGGTGAAGTCCACAGATCTGAAAGGGCCTGTAGATCCCCTGTGTCTAGCACAGTGTCTGAGTCGGGTTTTCCTTTGATAAGATAAAAGAGAGTGCGTAGCACATAGAAAAGGATGATGAAAAATATATAGCTTGTAACATGCGTGGCCTTGGGTAAGGTCGCATATAGACCTACTAAGCCTAGTGACTAGCTAAGACCTGAGCAAGAAGAGGTCATGGTTGAGAATATCCACACAAGAGGTTTGGTTGTGGAGTTACCGATTAAGTCTTCTATCCAATGATAGTTGGATAATTAGAGTACCTATGTCTAGCTTGGTAATAGGGTCAAGGGTTCTAGAGGAAAGACACACCGAGACTTGAGAGTCAAAATGTGAAGTGTTCACTCAATAGTAGAATGAAGACTAAGAGAGTAGATTGCTAGTGCTAACTAGGTGATAGCCATAGGTAGAACTAGGTTAAGAAAAAGAAGAGTACACCCTGTTGAAGGGTTTATATAGTAGAGCAGAAGCATGACAGTTGTGTGTCACAATGGTTAAGGGCCAGTGTGAGAAACAGTATGTTACGTGTGGCCATGGATATGATCACGCGTAGACCTACTAATGCCTAGTAGGGTCGAGGGAATCTGTCGTTCGTATAGACGATGATGTAGGGCCAGCCTTGGGGATGCTGGGTCGAAGGTACTGCCAAGGGTGTTGACGGATCCAAGGGGAAACCTGCTGTCTAGCTTGACAAGCGGGTCGAGAGATCAGGGGTGGAGATACACGAAGGCTGGTAAGCCGTAGTGTGAAGCATTCACTTAATGGTAGAATGAAGACTCAAGGAGCAAAGGCAAGTAGATTGCTAGTGCTAACTAGGCAACAAGCCGTAGGTAGAACTAAGCTAAGGAGAGAAGAGGGGAGGCCCTGTTGAAGGGTTTATATAGCAAAGTAAGAACATGACAGTTATGCGTCACGATGGTTAAGGGCCGGCATGGGAAGCGGTGTTGGAAATAGAAAACCAATAGCGAAACCACGCATGAGAAAGAATCGTTAAGGGTCAGTGCATACGATGTGAGAAGATCGGAAGAAAAGGAGTACCTGCGCAGTGGGGGATAAGCATGCTTACAAGACACATAGAAGGTTGTAGAACGACATGGAAGGAGTGAGGTTAAGCATGAGAAATGGAAAGTATTAGTCCGAAAAAGAAAGAAGGGAAAAAGTGTTTGTCCTGCGAGCGAATCGTAACATTACCCCCTTAGTAACCCAAAGCTATAGCGAGGATTCCTTACAAGTCCCTGAAGGTGGGTCCTGGGGAGCCGATGATGTTTACATAGCCAACATCGTCTAGTTCATCTCCATCCTCATAGGGAGAGGGGGCGCGAGGTGAGGAGGGTGCGGGATAGTAAGACTGTTGAGAAGAGGAGGAGGATTGATGAGAGGTACGATGAGGAGTGGCTCAGTGGACGATTTGTCCGTTGTGGAACACAGTTTGGGGGCAGCGAGAAGTAGACATAGATGAGGATTGAGCACGAGGAGAGGTGAGGCAAGAGGCGAGGGGGTGAGAAGATCCTGGACAATGGGCAAGGGAGTGACCCAGTGCTTGTTGGTGGCATCCTGTACAGACGTATTGTCGACAGGATAGTTGGGTGTATCCGAGACAGTGGCACTAGAAGCACCATTGGTTGAAGCGAGGGTGTCCGGGATAAACGTGATCTCTGCCATTTCAACCAGTCCACCAGTCATTGAGAGTTTGCCGGTGAATAGGTGATCCGTTCCTCAAGACTTTGTTTCCAAGTCCTCAACCAGCGGTGGCTAGATCTCGGAAGTGGTTATTGATGTCGAGGAGGAAGGTGTCATAGCCCATTTGAAAGGCATGAGAGTACAACTGGTATCATGCATGATAGATAAAGTCCTGCATAGTCCTGCCGAGGGTGGTGTGAGGGAATACCAGACCTGAGCCGGAGACAAAGACGGCGATGTGGTTCAGTTGCATTGCAGTTTCGAACCAAGTAAAGATGGGTGAGCCATCAATAGAATAAACACTAATAGGAACACGAAGATGGTCGTCAGACATAAGCGAATGAAAACGAACATAATCCTCATCGGTGAACTGCTCCTCCCGAAGCTGGTTGGTGTGTGTTGCGACTACAAGGCTTTGCAGGCTATCACTATCTTCTTAGATGTTGAGTGGAGAAACTATCTGAGGTGCGACTCATAGGAGGGAACAAGAGAACTAGACTGAAGACTAAGCTTCGTCCAGTCTTGTTTTATATACTATTCTACGTGTAGATACATGTTGTGTATCGATCTAGATACATATCTACATAAGTCCATCCCCTAGATCGACATGAGGAGTTGGCCTGTAACGGAGATTAATATATACGTGAGGTATCCAGCCGTTGATCTGCTGCGGGTGGGTGGAAAGGAAGGTGTCAATGGTAATTAAAGATAAAGGATCACATCACAGTGATGGGGTGACTGATGTGAGGTCTGTGATGATCACGAGGTATTAAATACATGCTGTGATCAGTGGGGCAAAAGGTGAAGAGTTGAAGGTGAAGCCCACTGATCTAGAAGGGCCCATAGATCCCCTGTGTCTAGCACAGTGTCTAGGTCGGGTTTTCCCTTGATAGGATAAAAGGAGCGTTCATAGGCACATAAAGAGTGAAAAATATAATAGCTGTAACAGTGTGACAGTGAGCAGAGACATCTAGGGGAACCTGGGAGTCCCATCCAGAGTGAGCAATAAGGGAGTCCGAGCTAGGTGCATGGATAAGTTGGGGGCAATGAACGCCTAAGAATGAGGGGGGTCCAGGAGAAGGTTCCTGATGGGGCGGAGGAGTAAACGACGACAAGGATTGAATCCTGCCTGAGATGGGGGAGACATGGAACTGGGGAATATCGCCAACAAGAGTGGTGAAGTTGACAGGTTGTGGGGCGGCGGGGTGAGTAGGAGAGACCCTCTTGGGGTCGGTAGAGGAAAGACGGATTGCGCTGGGATTGGTGGAGGGTGTGGTGGCGGGGGTGTCAACATTGGTGAATTCAATTGCCATGAGGAGAAGATGGAGAGATTTTAGCTGTGGCGTGGTGGGCAAGTGGACGAGAGGGAGAAAGTGTAGGGGTGTTGTCTTTTATAATTGTTGAGTAACTCCGACGAGTGTTTTAGATTCCACTTGGGTTCCCATGATTCTTCTTTGGTGGAGTACCCTTTCCATCGGATCAGGTACTGGCAGGCCAACAGCATTCCTCGATGCCATATGATGCGTTCAATTTCGTATTCTTCGTGTCCTTCAACAAGATCCGGGGGTGGTGTGGGGAAGTTCGGGCCGTGGACGTCGTTTTTGCAGTAGGGCGATAACAGCGAAGCATGGAACGTGTTGTGGATTCTCCACGTTTGTGGGAGTTGGAGGCAATAGAAAACAGGGGAAATGACATCAGAGATAACGAAGGGCCCTTCTTGTTTCGCAGCGAACTTCGGATCTTGGATGGACCTTTTAAGATTCCTGGCTTCCAGCCAAACTCGCTGTCCTTTCTTGAAAGGTACAAATTGTGACCTTGACCTGGATGCCATGACTTGTTGCGCAAGCTCATGGGATGCGAGGGCTTCATCTCGTAGGGTGGTCAGCTCTTTGAGGCAGATTTCCACCATGGGGATGTTGGTTTCAGCAATTACCAAAGGAAGGGCATGGGGTTCATATTCCATCATGAGGTAGAATGGGGATTCGCTTGTAACGGAATGAGGACGGTGATTGTGGGTGAATTCAGTGTGGGAGATGTAATCAGACCACGTGAAGGGGTGGTCTCCACAGTAAATGTGGAGATAAGTCTCGACTTCTTGTTTAACTCGTTCGGTTTCCCCATTGGTTTGGGGGTGATAGGCAGTGGAGAGAGAGAGATCGTAGTTGAGAAGTTGGCTAAGTTCTTTGGCGAAGGCAGAGGCGAACTGTGGACCCTGATCTGAGATAACTTTCTTGTAGAGTCCGAAGCGGAGGTAGACTTTGTGGAAAAAAGTGCAGCTACACCTTCTGTGGTGAATGTCTTCTTTGTGGGGCAAAGAATTACCCCCTTCATAAGGCCATGGTCCACCACGACCAATAAAGAGTTGAAGTCCCCGGACAGTGGAAGATCAGTGATAAGGTCATAGGAGATCTGTTGGAAGGGGCAGGAGCAGGAGGATGGAATAGGAGCAAGGGGGGGAGACGTAGGGTGCATGTTGGCCTTGTTACGCTGGCAGACGGCACAGCCATCAATGTAGGAGTGGATGAAGATGGCAAGACCAGGCCACCAGAACTTGGATGTGATGAGCTGGTGGGTTTTAAGGTAGCCAGGGTGGCCGGCAGAGTCATGATCGTGGGAGCGCTGGACCACAGCACGGCAAAGGTCACAGTCGGGAGAAATGTAGACACGTCCCTGATATTGGAGGACGCCGTCAGAAAACTGCCAATCGGCGAGGCGAGAGTGGAAGGCAGGGGGAAGGGAACCATTGAGCTTCTGTAGTTTGTGGAGGATGAGGTCATCGGAGGCAGAGGCAGAAGCAGTGTGGTTTGAGAGGGTGGAATTGATGAGGCGAATGAAGAGGGCGTCAGGGAGGAGAGTGATGCCGGTGTTGTCCACAGCGGCATGGGGAAGGAGGTCGGGGCAACAGGAGAGGGCATCCGAGCTGGCAAGTTGGGGACTGGGGACATGAGTGATTGAGTAATCATAATCAGCGAGATCGAGGAGCCAGCGGGCTTGATGGCGGTTGAGGTCTTGGGGGCGGTGGAAGTATGTGAGGTTTTTGTGATCAGAGAATACCTTGATGGGGAAGGGAGAGCCATGGAGGTATTGCCTCCAGGCTTTGAAACCACGTATAACACCCAAGAGCTCCTGGTTGTGGATGTCATAGTTACGTTCTGATGAAGAGAATGATTGTGATAAGTAGGAACAGGGATGCCAATCCCCATTTGCGTCGGTTTGTAACAAAATTCCACCCAACGCGTATTTGGAGGCATTGGTGGCCATAGCAAATGGACGAGAAATATCAGGCATGAATAAGACAGGCTTACAAAGGAACAATTCCTTAAGTTGCTCGAATGCACGTTGTTGGGCTGGGGACCACGACCACGGCATAGTTTTCTTCGTAAGGTTGATGAGGGGGTGGGCGATGTTGGAATATCCCAGGATAAAATGTCTATAGAAATTAGCAAATCCAAGGAAGGAATGGACATCTTTGACTTTCTGGAGTGTAGGCCATTGAGCAATTCCGTCGAGTTTGATGGGGTCCATAGCGAGTTGTCCCTCTTTGACAATCATTCTGAGGTATTCGACTTCGGGAATGGCGAATTGGCATTTCTCCAGCTTAAGATGGAGATCAAGTTCCGTCATCTGTTGAAGGACTCGGCAATTGTGTTCAGTATGGGTGGTGTCATCTGGGAAGAAGATAAGGAGATCGTCCATATAAATGACCAACCATCCTTCAGTGATCATGTCACAGAATGAGCCGTTCATGAATCATTGAAACGTTGTGGAGGAGTTGGTCATGCCAAAGAACATAACCATTGGTTCAAAGAGTCCCCTGTGAGTAAGAAAGGCACCCTTCCATTGGTGTCCATCCTTTATACGTACGTTATTATATCCCCATCGTACGTCGAACTTGGTAAAAACGCGAGCTCCTTTGAGTTTGTCGAGGAGGTCGGAGATCAGAGGTAGTGGGTAGGCGTCGCAAATAGTGTGTTTGTTGAGATACCTATAGTCTTGGCAAGGGTGAAGTTTGCCATCTTTCTTCTTGACGAAGAAGAATAGCGATGCTTGAGGAGAATTCGAGGGGCAGATCTTGCCAGCGGTGAGGTTTTCGTCAAGGAAGTCTTTGGTGGCTTTCTTTTCGTCAGGGGTGAGCAGGTAGAGTTTGCCAATCTTTGAGGTGAACGAATCCTTGACATTGATCTCATGGTCATAGGGCCTAGATGGAGGAAGGGAGTTGGCAGATTCTTTGGCGAAGATGGGGGCGAAGTCTTTGTAGATGTTAGGAAGCGTAACTTTGGCTTGGCTTTCTCAGCAGCTGCTACGAGTTCTGTGGCGGTGGTAAGCTTGGCAACAAGCTTTGGATGTGTCTGATGAGATTGGGATCCTGACTTGAGGACCTGTTGGCACGAGTTGGTGTGAAGCGCATGGCGAACATAGAGGTTTCTGTCTGGCAAGTCAAGAAACATAAAGAGGGTATGGTCGGGGATTGTTTCGACCATCACATGGCAAGGTGGCTTCAAAGGAGGTGCTCGAGGTTGGGCGTCATCGTGACGCCTCAGGTCAGTAATGTGGATGTGGTAGAGAGAGGCGGACTCGTCCACCGTTTCGGGAATATTGATTGTTTGTGATGACCAGTCGATAGAAGGGTTCGTAAGTCGTAGCCAGGGCGTTCCAAGAATCACATTTTCGGACCTGCAGTGCATGACGTGGAAGCATACATGCTGAGCAACCCTGTCAATGTTTATGAAGAGAGAGGCGGTGTAGCGGATGGCCTCTTTGGCATTGGGGGTTTGATTGACGTTGTTGACAGGGATCGGCATTGGGAGCTTATCAAGGGGGAGTTGGTGTTTTCAGGCGAAATCCCAGTCAAGGCAGTTGATGTCTGCACCGCTATCGATGAGGGCACGGATGTCAATGGTTTTCATGGTATGCGAAGGATCAATAAGTTGTAGAGGAATACACATTGACTTTTTGGACATGGATACAAGTACAGGCGCACACGTAATAGGAGGAACTACTGATGTCGAGGCAGCATTCCATTTCAAAAATCCTGGGAGGTAAAAGCGACGCGAGACACCTTTGGTTCTTCATCATCATCTTCTTTGTCTATCTCTTGTAATTGAGGGACTTCTTCTTTGCCCTCGACTTCCACTTCTATTACCTTCCGAACGACCTTCTTCGGCCTTGGGGTGTTTGAAGTGAACGTGGGGCAAGCGGTTGTCCGATGCCCTTTCTGGCAGCAGCGGAAGCATCTGCCTTCTTTATGACATTGCTCTCGTTTGGCGGGGGTGAGTCTTTGGAGGCGGACGGCATGAACATCCATGGCATTGGGATCTTTGGTGGGAGTGGGGGCAGTGTATTGGTGGTATGTGTGGCAAGTCAGGGTCTTATGGTGGGTGGCAATTTCTCAAGCACACTCCATGTGAGTCTGGAAGATGACAGCTTTCTTCAGCCAGGTGTCTATAGTAATGGGGACCGTTTCCATAGCTAGGATACGGTGCATGAGGGCATCTGGGATGGCGGCCGAGTAGTAGCTAATCAGGACGTTGTTGTCAGTTATGCCAGCGATGTCTCATT
>JBBPTX010000565.1:0-20669 GCA_038094595.1 Pulveroboletus aff. annulatus | reverse complement strand
CCACCTTACCACACTCTTGATCAATGCTTCTTGCTGCTCCGCACCGAAAAGAATGTCACTATATTTTCTTCTCGTGATAGGCAATATCACCCTTCAGGTTGAACCCATGTCCAATTACATCAGTATCCTTTAATCTTTCGAACCTGTGACATCACTTGCCTCTCCAATGCGTACTTGATGCACATCAACATGTTCGAATGCTGTGTGGTGGTCAGTAACATTTGCATCGCCTCTTCATTCAAGGCTTCTGCCGTCCTTTCTAGGAGCAGCTTGCATCCTTCATCTGACTTATCCATATCTATATGCGAAAAGAAAGAATCGACTTCACCAGAACACTGTGCAGTGACATATTCGCACTTACTTTCTAGGTACACAAATGCCTTGGGGGGATACTTCCGTTTCTGAAGCCTGTCCCAAGCTGTGGCAATGGCCTTGTCACGTATCTCTTCGACGTATTTCTTTACCCTTTCGAGTTGTTCTGCGAGGGGTAGCTTTCGCTCCTCAGGTTTGAGAGCCTGGAATGCGACCACCCGAAGCGCGTCACATTTCGTGAATACGAACACAACTGGGACTACAATTGAACCATGAGCAGCCCGAGAATTGGATAGAGTAAGTGCCGAATCACCGTCTCCCGTATTGCATTCGTCAAAAAACTTTTCTTCCCCATTCAAAACGAGTCGGTGGTGCCTATCCATCGACACGCAGTACCTATTCGCATAAGAAGTTGTGAATGTGGTGCGAGTCATCGCCACAATCGTTTACCATATAGCGTGAACCCGTTTCTTGAGGAAAGTAGTCGTTGCTCGCTCAGCAACGAAATCCTTCATTTTCTGGAACTCTTCGATACCGCCGGCTTCGAAGCCCATCGAATCGTGAAATACAAAGTCCGGGTTGCTCCGAAAGACCATCTCGTTTGCGATGTCGTGAATTCCGCGCTTGGGATCGGTCAACGAAATCTTGGGTCGATCGACCACGGGCGACGGATAACTAGGACGCACCTCCGTAGTTTCCTGGATCTCATGATTGACCTTATCGCAGACACATCAGTGCTATGCTGAACCCAAAGCACAAAATAAATTCGCACTATGTTGCCTTGATCGTCGTAGATCTCTGGATTTTCCGTAGAGTTGCAGATCTTCTTGAGAATTGTCGTCTTGCCCGCGTTGGCACGGCCGATAACGAGGATCCTGAAGCGTCCGAATTTCTCTCTGATATCTTCTATTTCCATGGTGTGGGTGCGAGTTACGAGCGAGGCTGGTGGACGATGCGGTGGTGGTCGCTCGGAGGAAGCAGGGACGGGTGAATCCGCGTTGAGTCGATTGGCCTCAACACACGTCAACAACCGAAAACCCGAAATCGCCGATGCACCGGTGATATCGTGCACGAGAACCAGTTGCCAGAGTCATCGTTGTGGCTGCTACCACCAGAGATGTCGCTGAAACATGTGTACGACTACAACAAAAATATTCGAACACTACATGTCTACAGCAAGTTATGTTCTTATTGTTCAAAGTCTGAACCGAGACTGCCACTTTGCAACTAGCAGGCTACGGCATGACTACAAAGATATGAGTGACGTCTCTGAATCGCAAAGCAGAAAATAAATGCCGAGGAATTTTCCTGAAAAATTAGACTACCTTTTACACCACAGGGGAGGAAGCGTCCTCAAAATCGAGTTGCGGCATGCCTGGTTGTAGCACCTTCCTCAGGATGCATGAACACCTCCAGAACGGTTTCTCATTAGGCCCGGCTTGCAAATGCCGGTCCGATCCCTGATCACGTCCTTGATCAACCATTGGCTCGAGTACGTTGATGAGTGGGTCTGGTTGCGGAGGAACAAGCATCAGGCAATCAAAGACTTCCAGAGGCATGGCAAGTCGATACCAAGCATTTGCGCGTAGGGTTTGCGTTGACCATGGCAGAGATCGCCTCATGCATTGCATTGGAATCGTCACCTATGGTCAAATTTCGAAGTATCAACGCTATGCGCCTACCAGTATCCAAATTGCATTGTAAATTCGTTCGGTAACCCCACAGGCACTTCTACCAGCGGACCAACGAAGTTTTTATTGCCCTGCGATCCCCTCCAGACGCCTGAACCAATACGACGTTCGATGAACAAAAGACACATACGAATGTCAGCCCCATAACCCGAGCACATGTAGCGGAAGTCTCTAGGAGGCGTCAGAATGATCACTGAACCGGCAGATGACGGTCAACGCACTAGTACTTGTCTCTCGACTGTTGCCATGGGCCGGCGGTTGCGGTTCATTTCAATCTTTGAAATATACTGCCCAGTCGAGTTCATCAACCTCTTGACAGGCCATCCAGCCAGCCATGATGAGTTCTTCGGGTTTGATTAGTGGGAACAGCTCTCGATCGATCATGAAGAAATGTGGCACCAACACAAAGCCAATTTATACATCGCGATGCACGCTAAGCGCTCCAAAGTTCGATATCCAGCCTAATAATCCGTAGCTGATGTTGTGGTAAAAACATCGGCGAGGAAAGTGAGGATGGGAGGAGGGCTTGAACCAGTGGAGCCTGTGTGGCCCAGGTGGAAGGTAACTCGGATCCCTTGGTCGCGATTCTGCAATAAGTTCCCATGCATCTCCCCCAGCGAAGACCTTCGGAAGTCATGGAATAGGCCAACCTCAGAATCGCTTCCACTCATCTCAATCTTGTTCTGGAAAATTTTAAGAGTCCGGATTTGCTACACCCGCTCAGGACGTCCAACACGGTGTGCATGTATGGTTTTTCTCCCCTTCTACTGTTTCGGTGTATTCAAAGACCTTAATCGAACCCAGGGTTGGCACATCAAATAGAACGACCTACGAAAAGTTTAAGCTCTCAGGGTCGTCGCCTAGATCGAGGATGAACTTGGCTCCAACGCGAGCTCTTACAGAGGACGTCCATGTGTCTTCTTGCAACTGCTGTCGCGTCGCCTGGGAGACTCACTGACGACGTTGAATGGGATTCCAGCAGTGAAGAGTTTGTGGTGGTCCACCCTGTACGCTCACTTCGTATTCCCGGGAATCTCGGCTGAGGTATCTCAACAGACACGCCCGCAAAATCGATGCTCTTTGACCAACTGGTGACTTTGGCTCAGCGCTGCCTACTAACCGACTGCCTTCTTGCCCTCGCCGGATTCGGTAACCTCGCAAGGAAGATTGACCTACGTAGCTGTGTACGTTCAGCTATCGATGTGCCCAACACAACTCGGTCTGTTTTTTCTTCTGTGCAAAATTATCTATATGACTGACGCGACACCATGTCTTGCTGAGGCTACAGCTGAGTAGTCAAGGAGATGCGACTCCGTCACCAAAGAAATTCCGACCGGCATGGGCGACGACGGGGAAAAACTGAAATAGTCACTCGACTTCGAGGCCACAGGTGCAGAGACTAGTCTCTGATAGTGCGTGTAGTATCGCAGTCCCAACTCGCCAGCGAACTTTCCGCGACAGATCCGGCCTCATGCTGAGCAATGTCGTATCCATTATCATTTGTGTTATTCCTATCGTCAAAGTGTGGACGCTCGTTGCCCAAGTTTGCCATTGCCACCCATTCCTTCTATACATTGATCGCCATTCTGCACACCTCAGCGTCTCGTCCTACCCTTTTTCACTACCCTCGCACAGTGCATCGATGATCGCGTTTATTGTCACATTTGGATCCCCATCTGCCATCCCAACGGCCCAAGGTTGCCATCGAACCCCCCTCTACCACCGTATGGCCTCCCCAACGGAAGCTTCTGTAGCACCTCTCTTATATACATGTTGGCAATTAAATCGCAACGCAACTCCGAGTGTGTATGACAAATTCGAAGCGAATATGTGGGTGTCTTTTGGTACATCTGAGTGAGTGGATAGCGGAATAATTGCGTTCGCGTTCCTTTTCGCGTTCCTCGGCCTCGGCTTCTTCTTCCTCCCTCAACTTGACCACTCCATTCTCGCCTCTGTCCAGTCCGAAATCCAACTAACCGTCATTTTGCCATTGTTGTGTCAGAGGAGGCGATGCCATCGACAGAGATGCCTTTTGGATCACGACCATCAGATACAGGCAGGCTATTGCATAGCCAGTATCGTGCGCCCGCCTTGCGAATCTGTATAGGGCCGTGATACTGAGCGCGGCAGCTGGGAAGGGCATGAGTGGTGGCATGGTATCGACGACAAGACCGACCTTTGAAGTTATCCAGAAGTTCCTTTTCGACCTTTTCAAAGTTGGACGAGGGGAGTGACTTGGCAAGTCCAATTCTATATTCATGTCGTCGTCGTCTGAGCAGAGACGAAAAGAATGATACCATCACTGATTGACAGATGGGCTGGATGGAGCATACATGAGGCGTTGGAGGGTTGGGCAAGACGACGGCGGGTCGGACGCCGAGATTTTTGGAGAACCAGTTTACGGCGGTGCCACTCAACTTTCAGAGGGAGTCCCCGATGGTACGGTGCACGTGGGCGAGGAGAGAAGCAAGGCGGGAATGAGTGGGGAGGGGGGAATAAGCGACTTGCCAAGAAAGATGTAGACTGAGAGGCGAACATGTGCAAGACGGACATGTGCACGAGCGAGAACGCGGGACTTGTGTGAGAGAGAACAATCGCAGGTGAGAATCGGGTCACGCACGGTACAGAATGGCATCGGGAGACAAGCTGCTGGAGCGGACGTCGGAGAGGATAAAGCGCTGAATGGTTCTGGCAGCAGTTGTTATTATATTTGCGATCGCTGCAAACGCCTGAACCAACACGACGCTTTGCAACCAAACGAGCGACAAGTACCTTGATGAGGACAACATATATATACTGCGGCGGTCACTTGGCACGATCATTAACCTCCAGCGCGATTGTCTTTTTGACCGTCCCGCGACCCGGCTTTGCACTGGGTTGGATCATTGAGATACCGTGCCCATTAGTAGTCGAGCACATCAAGTTAACGACAGCGGAAAAAAAAAATACCCAAGGCCTCGCTGCCCTGCCCTACGGGCATCCCACCAAACCATCCCTCTCCGCCTTGGCCCTCGCCACACCCCCCAATTCGGCAAACATCCCACTCTTGAGACACATGTTTCGAAAGATTCCTTTTGAATCAAGTCACGCGGCATGCCGAACTTGGCAATCTTTCTCGTTGCACCAGTCACCCCCCATGGACACATGGAAAACAGTCCTGTCACGCACTTCACCCCTGTCCAACACGATCAGCCGATCAAAGTCAATCACCATCCTCAACTGATGCGCCACTAATCCACAACCGCGTCTCAACACCTAGGTAAAAAAAAAGGGGGGGGACACACTGGTCAACAACAATGACTCGCCAAACTCTTCCCGAATCGTCGCCTGAATCTTGGCGTCCGTGTCGAAATCGATGCTGCTCGTCGCTTCGTCGAGCACCACGCCACGACGGCGGCCATGGCGATCAGCTGGCGCTGCCCCTGCGAAAAGTTGGTGCCACCCGGGGTGTCGAGCGAGAGCGTCGTCTTGCCGTCCACTTCGGTGGGCGAGGTCGACACGGCCGACGGCGACGTGGACTTGACTGGGCGCTTGTGAGTTGCGCCGGGATTGGTAAGCGCTTTGGCTGAGCATTTGAACGCGGTAGAATACGTCCAAAGACTCCAAACGTGCCACATCGTCGTGTTCGTCTGTCAACGTATCAGCACCGTCCATGAGGAGATAGACAGTCTCTCACCGAACGGGTCCAAATTATCCCTCAACGTCCCTGAAAACAACGTCGCATCCTGAGGAATAAACATCTAATCCTGACATCAGCCCATCACGTCCCACGCACGATTCGCCACCACGGGTACTCACCACCCGCGACCGCAAATCATGCTCCCCAATCTTGAATATATCGATCCCGTCCATCACGATCCGACCCTGCACCGGATCCACAAAGCGCAAGAGACTCGCGGCCAACGTCGACTTGCCGCTGCCTGTCCTGCCCAACAGCCCGATGCGTTCCTTGGCATGCAGCTCAAACGATACGTTCTTCAGCACGGGCGGGAGTTCGGGCGCGTACTTGATCACCAAGTCTTCAATGCAGACGAGCGCATGGGGGCTCGAGCTCGAGGGCCAATAGGCAGGCGGCCGGTTCGTCTCGATGATGGTTGGCGGTTTCTGCAGGAGATCGAGGTACTCGACGACACGCTCGACGGAGCTGATAAAGTCAGCACAGAAACGACCAGAGCAAGCCGAAAGACGCACTTGAGATCCAGTTCGAGAGCCGTCCAGAACCGATTATGTTGAACAATGAAATAGACGTGGTAAACAACGCAAGGAAAGAGATCAGGGAGACCAGAATAGGTACCGAATTCTAGATAACAGCTGTTAGGAGATCCTAATCCCGTGTGGCAAATGACAATAAATATATTGCTATGCCGTGTCAGGACGTGACAAAACTAAGAAGAGATCGAGTCTGAGGAAAAGAAGGGAACGCGGCGAGACGAAACTAAATACATGGGGTCGAGGTGGGTCAAGGTACGAATCGAGGTGGATCAAGGTACAGGCAATAACAAAGAAGTGAGACAGCGGCAACAAAGCCAAATCATGACAACAGCATACATGAACGAGTCGAGATGGGCTTACAGTAAGGAATCCCGGACGTCCACGCGCCGACTCGAGCACAGATTTCCTCGTGTCGATCGCACCTTCACGCCTTCACGAAGCCACCCACGCGACTTTGATTGCCACTCGTCTCAGTTCTTTTGAAGTTCGTCATAGCTTTATGCTCTTTTCTTTCTTATGCTTACTCCTTTGTCTTCGTTCGTAGCTACGTCATCGTTTTCTTCTCACTATATATACCCCTCGTCCATGTGTCCTATCCCCTATCGAACAGATCACCCAGCTCAAGGCCCATCTCTACCGAAGTATGAAGCACGAAGCCCGAAAGCATCCGTGAACGTTCTCACACACTCAGCACGTATCCTCCTCTGCTACCTACTGATCATCTGTCCCCTTAGAACTCACCTCGTCGCTGCGTGACAACATCTAGTCTTACAGGGCTGCATGATCGTCAAGTGATCTGTCACAGGTTCGTGATGAAACGTGGCGTACCCTCAACCATCCAATCCATTTCGAGTCGGTTAAATTTTCGACACCTCGTGTTTCTATGGCACGGTCGATCCATCGTTCCTCCCGAGCAAAGAATTTGATAAACTTGACAGCACCGATGAGCTCGTTCAGGACACCCATACGCTTGTCACGCGATGCAGCAATGCCTTTTTGGATACGGACACTGCGCTTCATGGCATAGCTGTTCAAGGGCCGCCCGACGAGCATGACAATGAAACTGGCAAAGGGAGACAGGCCAAGGAGACTGCATGCATGTTGAACGAAGGATCAATGAAGACACGATAACAGTTGCTGGATTTGAATTGAGGATTTGCATGTCGAGATTTCTAAACTAATTCTCAAGATATATATCCCTCTAATCCATCATTCTTTCCCAGACGTGATGTCAATACTCCAAGTGGCTATAAAATGGCATTATTGGCTAAACAGGAGTTGATTAAGATAAAGGTGAACACACATTTTCTCCATTCCTGACAGGGCACTCTTTCTCCTTCAACGATTTCAAAGTCTTTGGTCATCAAGATGCATCAAGGTGCACTTCCTTCGCAGATGATCTAATGAGGGATTTTCAATCTCTGCCATATGCTTGCATAGACTCTCGGAATGTGCCACAATCCAAATTGTCTCTAGAACACTGAGTCCATTGACTTTGGGTTGTTGTCTCATTGACTTTGAAGGTGTTTGAATAAGATAAAACATCAAAATGAACAAGACCAGTGATGCTGCTGATGCAAACACAACCTTGATCGAAGAATATTTAGTTGGCATCCAAGAACTAGATGGATATAATATGTAAAACTTACTGGAATTTCATTGATCTGTATAGTGCCTATATCAATAGAAGCTAATATAAGTGTGATCATACTGACATTCAACCTCCATTTGATGAACTCCTGAATAACATTGCTTTGCCCATCTGTCCTATCAAACCCTCCATTGTTTGACCCAAATTGACCTCCTATGACATGACAATGAGATTACAGATTTAAAAGGCAAATCAATTATGATACATACCCATCCAAATAAAAGATGCCACTGTCTTACCTAGAACCTGCTCCAGCTGACTTTGGGTGAGTATATAAGAAGTGTTATTTGCATCTATATTTGATGTGCTGGAAATGTAAGCAATTTAGCTTTGAAAAAGATGAATTTGTCTGTGAAGTGACATAAACATACTTGGTTCTCATGACACAGCCTGTGAATCCATTTTGAGGGTAAATACCAAATCCAGTATTGGAAAATAGACCACCAGTCTAATAAAAACAATCATAAATCTAGTCAGTTGAAAAAAGCATAAATCTTACTAGAGATGTGAACTCTCCAATTTCATTTGTGCTTGGAGACCATAATTTCCAAGATTGTGAACCATCTTGGCTCAAATTTGAAATCAAAGTACCAGTTCCAATATCCAAGGTAGCATGTGTTGTCTGTGATGATAATGAGCAACTTGCAAGATAGGCCATTATAGGAGAATCAATGTCTACAGAAATTTTGAATAATTTAGTGAGGCTTACATTAAACACTTAGACTTACCTTCTGCAATGGTGACACTAAGGTTCACTGCATTGTTTAGAGTTGACTCATCCAGTTTAACATCAGTTGTGATTAAGAAAAATAGGTATTCATCACAAAGTGGGCACTGGAACTAAAAAAATATAATTGTTTGGTGTTCAAAAAACTGTAAGATATACTAACTATGGTCTCAAGATACACAATCTCATTTTTTGCATTTATGGGCTGATATAGCACTGGACCATAACCTAAATGTAAAAATTAGAAAAGAATCACTTCTTGTGATTATAGAATTAAAGAACCTCCATAAAGAAGTGGCAAACTTTGAAAACCAAGGCCACTGACAGAAAAATTAAGAACTGACACTGTTTTTGAGTTGAGGGTTGAGTTTGATAATGTCAAATTTGATAATAGACCACAGGATGTTTTCATAAGAGTTGCATTCACAGTTGCATTCATGAAGTTGGGGTTGGTTGAATCCAATATATCATAGAGGGTATCATTGAGGAGACCATTGGTTTGAATGTTTGCAAACAAATTGCTTGGTGGCACAGTTGTGACCAGACTTGTCCAGGTGCCATTGACAAGAATAGAACTATTTGGCCAGGTTACAGTAGAATTGACAACAGCCATGGATGTGCTGTTGAAAGCTGTGAACTGCATGATGGTAGAGGAGGCAATATGAAGAGTAGAGATGCATGCCAAGTAGATTATCACTCCAAAGAGTGGAAGAATGGATGATGCAATCTTGAACTGTTGCCAGAATGTGTAAGCAGCAGCAGCAATGCCAGTCCAAGCTTGAATGATATCATGAACAACTGTCAGATAATGGTTTTTGATAAGGATAGCTGATATGGCAAGCTTCTGTATTATGAACACTAGACCAGCAGTGTACAACTGAAATGATCATAAGGGCAAACTACCAACAAAAAAAAGTGTATCATCAAAACTTACAACATAGAATGCTTGAAGAGATATGGTGAGAGTTGTTGTTATCCAAGGATTATCTGATGTCATTGTAACTTGATGTTCTGGATGATACACAAGAAGTATAACCAAGACCAGATGGAGTGCAAGAAGAATGCCATGAAGAATATAGCATAGCCAATGGATGGAAGTTGATTCTTTCAAAGATATGACATGGTCAATATTTATTTGAGATTAAAAAGGATAACAAACCATCTATGACAAGTTCCTGCAAATTGGGAATATAAGTGGCAGAATCAAGCTGAGGACTGTTGCCCTTCTTTTTTAGAGACCCCTTTGGATTAGATATTAGATCAACAAAACAGATTTCAGCCTTTGCTCCTATTAGCCTTAGCTGATCTGGTGCAGAATTGTTAGCCAATTTCATGAAATGTTGTAAGGGTATGGAATGTGCAGTCATCCACATCATTCCCAGGACAGTTGAATTGGCCATTGTTACTCTGGACCATTTTAGATGTGAATCATGAAGGATCCACACCACTATGATTAGAAGGGCAATTGATGTGATCAAGCCAATGAGGACCCATATGTGTTATTACAATATAGCCTGTTCACAAATTAACATTGAAAACTCACTGGTACTGAAGTGACCTACATAAAAAAATAAAATCCATTAACTCAGTACACAAGAAGAAAAATAACATACATTTAGTCTGAACTCAAGGACCAGATTGGTTATTGAGTTCATTCCATCCACTTGCTGCAAACCTCCATAATCTGCACCAACTGCACCAGCTATCAATTGTATATGTACTCAATAAAAATAAAACACATCAATAGTTTGCTTGATCACATACCTAGCCATATGTATGCAGCTGCAGTTTGTGCAACTGCATCTTCCATTTCTCTTACCCCAAGTATTCCTGGAGATGATAAACATCCTGTTCTTGGGGCCCATGCAACAGTCCATGAGATATTCAACAGATGGTTGGTATATCTGTTGGAGATTTCTTGACTTGTTTGTTTGGGTATAATATCAGGTACTTACACATCAGAATAAGTCATTGCAATACACTCTTGATTTTCAGAAGGTAGTTGGATCTCTTGACAGTATGCTGTCAAAGGTACACTATTGTTTGAATACAACTAGCAAAATGTTAATACAACAAAACAAATGGGAAACACACTTGCTTCTTGAGTTAAATATGAAACTGGGCCAGGTGACCAAATGCCCCAGGATTGAAGACCATTGGCAGGTAATGAAGTAATAGGATCAATTCTTCCATCTTGCATAGAAAGGTAGGTGCTTGATGTTGTTGCATTTAGAGTACATGCAACAAAATAGGATGTGCTTGAGAGGTTGAAAGCACTGGCTAAGCAAGAATCTGTCATGTTTTCACTTAATGGTTATAAGAATTTACCTACATGTTGAATCATTAGCATAGACTTCCACTTCAGCTTCCACTTGGATAATTCCACTAGTTAGATTTCCTAGTTCTATCTGAGATGCAACTTGATAGATCATGTAGTTATTGCATGCTGGGCATATCTAAGAAGCTTTTCTATTAGTGACCTCAAAAACCAATGGACAAGAAAACAAACACTGAATGAATCAAACCCAGTAACAGTAAATACCATATTCACTGGCCCTAGCTCATTCCATTAGATATAGATACAAAACTAGAAAGATTGCCTACCTGCAACTGGCAGATCAACCTCTCCTAGACCATTGACGCCAACAGAATATGACCCTTCTGTTGCATTCCAAATGCCAGCTGAATAATTTGAAAGTAGACCACAGTTAGCAGTGATGTTGGTTGCATTCACCACAGCTCCAACATAGCCATAGTCTGGTGATGGAACATCATATAGGACGTTCCCAGCCAACCCTTTTGCCGTTGCTAAGAGTGGCCACAATTCCATTAGAGGAGTGACAGTCTCCCAACTGACATCAGCGAGATTGAAATATGGTGACCAAGCTAGAGTCGACGGAACAACTTGTGTGGCAGTATTGTTGAATGCCTCAAACTGGATGACAGATGACGAGATAATGTGCAAGCCAGAGATGCAACTGAGATACGCCAGAGTGAGGAGCACAGCTGGCGGTGAGGATACAACCTTGGTCTGCTGCCACAATGTGCTGATCGAAGCGCCAATGCCGTTCCATGCACCAGAGATGTCATGTATCGCAGTAAGCTTCTGTGGCTTGTTCATGGCTCCAGAAATCGCGAGACGCTGCGTCAACAAAACCAGAACAGCAGTGTATATCTTTCCGATCGTTGTCAGACCAGGGGCCAGTCGGGAAGTTCAAGAAGACGTACGAGATAAAAGGCTTGGAGAAATGCCTTTAAGGCGATAACCGCTGTGATATTGTTGATCGAGATCGTAAAACGATGCTCTGGGTGGCGGAACAGCATCAAAACAAGTATGACATGGAGGACGACGAGAGATGAGTGGAGGCCATAACACCAGCGGCGGAGAGTCATGGCACGATTGCCTTGGGTGAGAGAACTCGTCATGTCCCGCCCTTCAGCACGAAGAAGCACTGCAACAACTGCATGTTTAACAATGCTACCGTGACAGCAGAAAAAAATACGTACGTTCACTGGACGGGTCTTCCCCTGGAAACGCTACCGTAGACGCTTCGGGCAATACTGGCCTAATGGGCGGGAGATGTACTGTAAAAGGTGCGCAGTCGACGATGCTGCGGCCAAACAGTAAAAAAATGCTTACATTCCCTGGACGGGTCATCTACTAGACTTGATTCGGAAAACACTGGAGAGTGGTCGTCAGGCCCGTTACTGCGACGACGTAGGGCGAGCACATCAGCGGCCATGTTCGCAGGCCTTGAATTCGATAAAATTTGGTGGTTGGGACTCGTAGGACAGAACGGAGGTTTCAAGTTGCAGGACAACGGTTGGTGCCAATGGTCACTACAAAAAGAAAGGTAGATGATATATAGCGTCGTAATGCACAAATATTATTTTCACAGTTGCTACATATCAGTGTCTGTCATTGCAGTATAGTGTCGTCTCTGACGCTGGGGTGGACATCTTTGACGTTGCACATCAATGTCACGGGCGCTGAAGTTGGGCTATAAAAATGTACAGACCACCCAACTTGACTTTAGCTATTTTGTAGCTATCTAACATACTTACACATTTCGAACAGACTCGATGAGTCACTTACTCCAAAGTACTAATAACCTAAGCAAATGTAATTTAATAATGTGCCCCAGTTGTGAGTCGAAGCCCACACCTCGTGATTGCTAAAGGCAAACACTAACCATTACACCATAGAGCCATACTTTGTACAACGACAAAGTAGGTAAAGTAGGTAATCAAGGCAAAAAAGGTATGAAGTACAAAATTTTCAAAGTCTAGCCTTGCTACCACACCTGTATCACAGATCTGTGCTGCTTATCAGATCCTTCATGGATGGTGACGGCCAAACATGTCTCAAACATGTCCCCCACATCCTCATCGAGTCAGTCATGTCCGCGCCGAGCCAAACGTGTCCCCCACATCCTCATTGAGTCAGCCGTGTCTGTGTTGAGCCAAACACGTCTTAAATGCATCCCCCACATCCTCATTGAGTCAGCCATGTCTGCGTTGGGCCAAACGCGTCTCAAACGTGTCCCCCTCATCCTCATTGAGTCAACCATGTCCACGTTGGGCCAAGCGCGTCTCAAATGCATCCCCCTTGTCCTCATCGAGTCAACCGTGTCCGTGTTGGGCCAAACGCATCTCAAACGCGTCCCCCTCGTCCTCATTGAGACAACCATGTCCGCATCAAGCCAAACGGCTACACTAGAGTAGTAAATTCAATTCTGAGGGTACTACATACATGTTGTGATGGGATCACTAAATGTTAGCATCACGACTGAGTCCAGTAGCGTCACAGACAATTGAGCACTAAATATCAGCGTCTGGAAATTGACGCTATCAAGCAGCGTCCCTCGCATCAATGACGTGGTCATTAGTATTTTAAACAACAGCGCCTGGGACGCTAAATACTATCTATTTTTCTTTTTGTAGTGGGTGGTGAATCATGTCAGCCAGTAATGTCTCGAATTCTATAGCAGAGACCAAACCTTGTCCATAGCATGATTACCATCTATGGTCTTGTAGTCACGGTTTTCGATCTCTTCATTTTATTCTCGCCATCGTTCCAACCCAGAGCTCTCGGAAGTATGTTGGAAACACGTACTGTATGCTAGTCACATGCTCCTACTTCTCGGTATGCTGTTATATTCCAGGATCTCTCGGATCTAGAACATCTTTCCCACCTACTCCTACAGAAAAGCACCTTTAAAATCATATTGACTGGCAATCATCGTTTTCTGTCCCGGAAAATTTCACAGCTGATCTTGTGTATGCATTCAAGCTCTCAAGAAATTGGCTTTGGCATGTATATTCGAATGTTGTGGTGAAAATGGAGTTCTGCCACTCCGGTGGTATGATAACACATGAACTGACAAGTTGGAACAACAAGTAAATATCACACCAAGCGAGTGATTCGGTACACTTACCAGTTAACCTTGGTTAGTGAAGTGATGCATCCTCGATATCACTGGTTGTCTTGCCGCTCTGAGTCTTCCTTCGCGTCCAGCTCTAAGAACTCGAATGACTTGACGTCTTTCTCCCCTCACGCCGGGACACCGGTATGAAGTTATGGCGAGCTGGAAGAGAGTATCCCAATGGGACTCGGACATGACGGCAAGGTCGCTTGCTCCATGTGCTACTAGTAACTGTACCATCTGAGGATCGTAGCGTTTTCTTAGCACATTTGATAGCATATCAGAGGATGGAGGGTGTGGAATATCAAGCGAGAGTAGATATTCCGCGATAGACGCGTGTCTACGTTTCATGGCAACTTCAAGAGCGGTTTCGGCATTAGAGTCTTGTGCCATGGGATCGCAGCCAGCATTGATGAAAATCTTGACCAACTGTAGACACGTTCCCTCGGTAGCAGTAATTGCTGAGTGCGAGGTGAAGTACAGTGGTGCCATTAGGCCCAGTGCAATGTACATTGGCACCTTTTCGAGCCAAGAGTTCGACACTCTGGGGAGTTAACTGCATTTGCAGAGCAGTAGGTAGGACATCTGGAGGAAATGGGGCATTGCATGAGATTAGATGTTCTACCACCAATCTATACCTCAGTTCGAGAGCCACTTCGAACACTGTTTTCCCTTCCAAGTTGCGAGCAGCGAGATCACAGCCAGCTTCTGTGAAACTTTTGATCAACATTGAGCAATCTGGTTCTTCGTAGATGGTGACTGCGAGGTGAAGCACAGTATTGCCATCGGACGCAGTGCAATGCACATCGGCACCTTTGCGAACCAAAAGTTCGACATTCCGGGGAGTTAAGTGATTTTGCAGAGCAGTAGGTAGGACACCTGGAGAGAATGGGGCATTGCATGAGAGTAGATGTTCTACCACCAATCTAGACCTCAGTTCGAGAGCCACTTCGAACACAGTTTTTCCTTCGGAGTTGCAGGCAGCGAGATCACAGCCAGCTTCCATGAAGCTTTCAATCAACTCTAAGAAACCTTGCTGTCCATAGCTGGTGATTGCGAGGTGAAGTACAGGATTTCCATCGGACGCAGTGCAATGCACATTGGCACCTTTTCGAACCAAGAGTTCGACACTCCGGACGGCTAAGTGATTCTGCATTGCAGTGGGTAGGACATCTGGAGAGAATGGGGCATTGCATGAGAGTAGACGTTCCACCACCGATTTGTACCGGCGTTGAAGAGCTACGTCGAACACTGTTTTCCCTTCCGAGTTGCGGGCAGCGAGATCACAGCCAGCTTCTGTGAAACTCTGGATCAACACCAAGCAACCCTGTTGGCCATAGTTGGTGACTGCGAGGTGAAGTACAGTATTGCCATCAGAAGTGGTATGATGCACGTTGGCACCTTTTCGAACCAAGTGTTCGATACTTTGGGGAGTTAACTGCATTTGCAGAGCAGCGGGTAGGACGTCCAGAGGAAATGGGGCATTGCATGAGAGTAGATGTTCTACCACCAATTTATACCTCAGTTCGAGAGCCACTTCGAACACTGTTTTCCCTTCAGAGTTGCGAGTGCCAGTGGCAAGATCGAAGCCAGCTTCAGTGAAACTCCCGATCAACTCCAAACATTCGGGTTCGTCGTAATTAACGATGACGAAGTGAAGCACGCTATCCCCATCGAGCACATCAACACCTTTGCAAAGAAGAGATTGGACCATCTGGGGCGATGACAAATTTTGCAACATTGCTTGCAGGACGTTGGAAGGAAGAGAGACATCGCATGAAAGTAGGTGGTACATCACTGAGTTGTAGCCGCGTTCGATGGAAACATCAAAAACTGACTTGCCCTCAGCGTTACATGCTGTGGGATCACAGCCAGCGCTAACTAGAATCTTGACCAACTCCAGGCGAGTTGATACTGGGTGCTGTGTGACCGCGAGATGAAGCGCTGTGTCTCCGTTCGACGTGACAGCACGAGCATCAGCGCCTGTGCGAATCAGGAAATCCACCACTCGAGGACTTGTATGATTTCCCAGAACGATTGGGATGATGTCGGAAGAGAATGGAACACCATAGGAGAGTAGGTACTCCACCACTGACATATGTTCACATTCGATGGCAACCTCCATGACTGTTTTTCCCTCAGAATTACAAGCGGTGGGCTGGCAGCCCGCTTGAATAAGACTCTTGACCAAGTTCAACGAAGTGGGTTCGACATAGTTTATGACAGCGAGATGTAGCACGGTATCCCCATTGGGCATCTTGGAATTTATATTAGCACCCTTTTGAATCAGGAGCTGAATCGTTGGTTCAGCTGAGCAGCGATCCAGCATAACTGGGAGAATATCGGGAGAAGAAAATGAGCCATCGGATGAAAGTAGATGCTCCACAATAGAGATGTATCCGCGTTGTTCTGCGATGATCAAGGGCGTCTCACCCTGTATATTCTGTAAATGGGGATTGCATCCAGCATCGACCAACAACTGCGTAAGCTCTAAACCTCGTGGTTCCCAAGGACACATTGCAGCGAGGTGAAGGGCGGCGTTCCTACTCCCATCTGAGACAGCATTTATATCATCAACTCCTTTCTCGAGCAGGAAGCGGACCACAGAAACGGATTCAGGAGTATCGCCAGTTAATGCGAAAAGTAGAAATTGGGAGGATGCTGGTTGATCTGGTGGAAGGAGATATCCCAACATTTTTGTATGTGCCGCGCATAGAGCTCGCTCGATGAGCTGCGTTGCGAACAAAGTATCTGGCAAGAAATCCTGGCCAACCTCGCGCAACCTCCGTGCTAGTGTAAGATGATCTTCATCTGTTTGTTTGTTGTCCCCTCCGTTCGGCCTCGCGCTATTGAAAACACCATAGTACAACCTCATCCCCGATTTCGTTCGCCCATTCCGCAAACTCGTTGGTTTGCACCAACTTGATGAGTATCCGACTGCTACACCATGGCATGGAGACGGCTCTCGAGAGATCCTTGGTTGTTACTGCACATCCTCTCTGTAAGAGTTCGCCAACGACCAAATCATCGTTGAGATCAATTGCGACCTCAAGCGGCGAAGCATAGTGAGTTCCATCAGCGACCAAGGTGCGCACGTTCACGTCAGCACCGTACTTCATGAGGGTCACTGCGTGTTTGGTTTTCCGGAGGTCTGCAGCGTATACCAGTGGGTTCGCCCCAAACCTAGGTTTGAAAGGGCGACGGGAGAGGAATAACTCGAGAAGTGCAGGGTCCGCGTAGGCAATAAGGATGTAGAGCACAAAGTCATGTCTCGACGATGGCCATGGAGGATAAGGCCACCGGAGATCTTCTTCACGGAACTCACGAAGGCAATCCCAGTGTGATGGATGGTGTCGAACGTCTGACCCGAAAGATTCCAGAGCTTCGATTGCGGCCATCGACCCTGGATCGACATGGGCAATATGGTCAAAACCACACGAGAGCACGTAGGACAGCATAGGGAAGGAATCCAACAAATCGACACCGCTGCGGGTTGATTTCTGTTCCAGGAAGAAAGAGACATAGCGAAAACAAAGTTGCGCTACATCAGCGTGGGCCTCGTGGGAGATGACGTGATACATGGGCAATCCCCCAGCGCCAGTCAAATATTCCTGTGAAGAAAATAATGCTAATACTAGACGTATGAGGGAAATAGGGCACACCTTGACACTAAAATGCGATAGCGCCAGAGCATCCGTCTCCTCGCCATATGAAATAAGACTAGACAGCGAGTTAAACAGTGTAGCCCGCCACTGTGTTTTGCTCAGTCTCTGTGGCCCGATATCGATCGAGATACTGTCGACAATCTGGGCTAGCCGTAAAGGCTGTAGTGCCACCACCAGCCATACCAATGTACGGCGCGCGAGTTTGCCTTCCGATTTTCGTTCGTCGATTTCCCCTAGGATTCTCTCATACGTCGCTTCTAGCTCGTTCGGCAAGTTATCCAATGCTTTCTTCATCCCCGTCCTGGTCTCACACCGTTTCAGAGCGTCCAATTGACATTGCACCCAACGAAATCTGATAAACAGTATCGATGAGTCACAGACAGACCATACGAAACAAGACCTCACATGCCCTCTGCTTTCTCATTCAACTTTACATAATTCCTCCTTGATATCCGGATCGGCGGTTCGCAACCGGATGTGTGAGTCGACCTCTCGTGTGACATGCAATGCGATATCTGCCGCCAACTCCTTGGCCGCGCTCTCGAATGAGAGCGATCCAAGTCCTTCAAAATGATGTAACATGTCCTCGTGCGGCCGGCTCGTCACCAACAACCGGACATCGTCTTGATTCAGTCTGACAAGAGCAGGGAGTAGTTTGCCGATATCTGCACACTCATCGAGCGCGTCGATTACTATAATGGGCTCCCAGAGAAAGAGCCTTGCAGCGCGCCATACGAAGTTGTAAAGTCCATCGAGGTCGTCGAGCGTCAGTGTACCCTTACTCTTCTCCTCAAGTATCTTGTTTGGGAGATCGCCAGGGTCGATATCATGATAGGGGAATTGGCGTAGCAGCTGAGAGAGCACGGAGCGCATCATCTCAGTGGGACTCGTCGATCGCTCATTTTGGAAGTCGTAGTAGAAGAATACTACCACTTCTTCCTGTTGTAACTTCATCTTCAAATGCTCGATCGTAGACGCACTGCCCGAATCAACACTATGCGAGCATAAAAAACGGATGCACTCACGCTAATACGGACTTTCCGCAGCCAGCTATAGAAGCGTTGATCAATGCACAATATTAGCCTTAAAACTTGCGGAACGTGGATGGGACACGTACCTTTGCAGTACAACCACAAAAAATGATTCCGAGTCCCTGCAGTCCTCCAAGTTTCATACGCTTTCATTTTTGGGAACCACGTGCAGGTGCCAGCTTGCCGTAGTCTGAGTGTATTGTTGTGCTTCTCAGTGCAATCCAACGCAGAAAGCCACCGCGAGACTTCGTCCAGTTTTTGCTCTATGAAAGGAAGTTATCAGTATGCGAAACCGCAAAATGCAGGAATGCTTTTTTACGTCTCGTCGTCACGCCCGGCCCCATATTCGAGAAAAAAGCGTTCTCAACATGTTCATTACGGGCTCCTGTACTACCGAGGTTGCCGTTAGGTGACAACAGAACCCTCACAACAGCACAAGACTTACGTGCCATTCTGATTCGTTTGAGTTCCTAGAGGATCACGTTGAGTTTCCTCCTCAATTTGATGTATTTCTGATGGCTGGTGAATGGCTCTCTCATGATTCCTGGATAGCGTGTCGAGCATACATCTAGAAGACTTGTGACAAACATACCAGATACTGGGAGAAAGCAAGAAATGGAAAAGACCAGCGTTGTTTTCAAAGAAGGCCGTCACCACGGTAAGCTTGTCGTCGACTGTCCCCCGAGACCTTGGGGCAGTCCGGGTGGGTCCGACTGGACCAATGTGGCCCAGCATATCGCCCATCATTTTCAACTTGGCCAAACATGACTGTGGTTCCCCACTGAGCAACCAATCAATTAACCGGTCGTCGATGGCACAGTCCGCAAGAGAGGCTTCAGAGATGGCTTCGAGGACAGCGTCGGCAGATATACGGATTATCTCCAGTTGACGGCGAAGTCCTTCGGAAAGGGTGAAGTTCTGAGTATTCGTACATGCGAACGCAGAACTACGGATTGTTTGCGAGATGGTCGCAATCTCGATGAGGGTTTGTTGGCAGCGGGCCTCGATGCCCACTGGCATACTGCTGGAGAATTCGTTGGTTCACAGTACCTGAGGAGAGCGTCAAAAGTGGTGTTCGTTGCTGTAGATTGAGTTTGACGCTCACCAGTGCGCCTGGTGTGGGAATCTGGCCAAAAACAACAGGTTTTGACCCGTCATCATTTCCGACCGTTTTCGAAGTTTTTGGATGGTGTCATAAGCCAAGACAACCAAAATCCCCATTCTCTTTCCCCATTGTTGCAGTCTGAGGAGTGTGGTCAAAATTAGCTGGATACTCGCGCGGGAAGTTAGCACCTACATTCTTCAACTCTCTTTCTCCTCAACTGCGATCTTGTCTTAGACTCCTGTTGAACCGCATTCCGAATCGATGGCTAGGGGTATGCTCTAAATCATGATGGATTTCCAATCAATCCACTAACGCCATGAGTTCCACTGTACCTCTCAGCTACCCCAATTAGATCAAACCAATTTCTGTCCGCTTCCGCGCCAGCTACTGTCTCTCAATTAAGATCACAAGGTTTCAAAGCAAAATGAAAAAGAGTGCGAGCAAGCAAGAGACTGGAGCGATTGGGTGCCCCCTAGGAAAACGCACGTTGCAGCTTTCACTTAAGTCAACGACCTGAAAGAACAGATGATCTCATGAAGTTGCTTCGTGAAAGGGAAAAGCAATGGAGTTTATCGATTTTTCTCGAGCTTCCAAAAGGTATGTCGTTCCGTGGGTTTACCAACATATTTACCTCTGACGCTCGTCATCCGTCGGGATTCCAGGTTAAGGAGAGCCGCCTTTTCATCGGCCGCAACATCATCGTCTTAAGAGCCGGAAAAGAAAAATTCATGCTGCACCTGAAGCTGATTCCGAAGAATGGCGGACAAGTTCAGCCGCATTGTCGTTCTGAAACATACTCCAACGACTGCTTATTCCTTGCGATCCAGAGCCGGCCGCTCAACCTTGATC
>JBBPTX010000564.1:0-20690 GCA_038094595.1 Pulveroboletus aff. annulatus | reverse complement strand
CTAGGCGACAAGCCGTAGGTAGAACTAAGCTAAGGAAAAGAAGAGACGTCCCTGTTGAAGGGTTTATATAGTGAAGTAAGAATGTGACAGTTACATGTCACAGTGGTTAAGGGCCAGCGTGGGAAGCGGCGTTAGAAATAGAAGGCCAATAGCAAAACCACGCATGAGAGAGGAACGTTAAGGGCCAGCGCATACGGCGTGGGAAGAGCAGAAGATAAGGAGTACCTGCACGGTGGAGGAATAAGCACGCTTATGAGATGTATGGAATGTCGCGGAACGACATGGAAGGAATGAGGTAAAGTGTGAGAAACGAAAAGTATTAGTCCGATATTGATAGAAAGGGAAAAAGTGTTCGTCCTGCGAGCGAATCGTAACAGAAGCCCACTGATCTTGAAGGGCCCGTAGATCCCCTGTGTCTAGCACAGTGTCTAGGTCGGGTTTTCCCTTGATAAGATAAAGAGAGCGTCCTGAGGCACAAGTGTAAAGATGAAAAATATATAGCTGTAACAAGAGACACGTGTGCAATAAGACAGCACGAGGGAGATAAGTGCACAAGGAACACATAAGTAGGATGACATACATGCGAGATACCTCGGAGAGCCGAGGGATAAGGGTAAGGGGTTGGCGTGGACAACCGAAGAAGAGCGGAAGAGTGAGCGTTCGCACAAGGAAAGAGAAACAAAAAGGAAAAGACGTGCCCAGCACGACAAATCGTAACATGAGCAATATTTGAATAGCCAGGGATAAAATGTCTATAGAAGTTAGCAAAGCCCAAGAAGGAACGGACATCTCTGACTTTCTGTGGCGTCGGCCACTTGGCGATCCCATCTAATTTGATGGGATCCATAGCGAGTTGTCCTTCCTTGACGATCATGCCGAGGTATTTGACTTCTGGAACGGAAAATTGGCATTTCTCCAGTTTGAGATGGAGGTCGAGTTCCATCATCCATTGGAGGACTCGACGGGTGCATTCGGTGTGGGTGGCATCATCTGGAGAGAATATAAGGAGATCATCCATATAAATAACTAACCACCCTTCAGCGATCATATTGCGGAACGAATTGTTCATAAATCGTTGGAAGGTCGCTGGGGAGTTAGTCATGCCAAAGAACATAACCATGGGTTCAAAGAGTCCTTTATGGGTGAGGAAGGCACCCTTCCATTGGTGTCCATCTTTGATACGTACATTATTATATCCCCAACATACGTCAAACTTGCATCACCAAACCGTCCTAAACCTAGTGACATCTTGTGACACTCGGAATAGCCTGAGAGGTATCGCCACACCTGGCCAGACCTAGTGATCTCCAGTGACGCTGAGTCCAGTCGGATGGTATGTGTCACCAGCTTCCGCTACCTCCTCACGAGATCTTGTGATGTCTCACCACCCCTTGCGATATCGAACCCAGTCACTCAAATCCCAAAGTCCGCCATTGCTACCACCACCACCACCACCACCACTGACAACAACGACAATCATGTCTCTCAGTTGCAGGTGCTGTCGAGTCCCTTTCTGCTTTGGTACATGCCCATCTCGAACTTGGTGTCACCTCACCGTTTCTTGTAGGTACAATTCCATTTAAACTTCAACGTTGTTTTATGGAAATTCCCATCCTAGCATATTCCCCCACCTCACACCCATGTCAATCTGCCGTTGTTGCAAATAGCTTTGAGAGCTATCAATGACAATGATGACGATGACGACACTGGAGCGCTGAAGACAGCCGGGGCAACGCCACAGTGCGCTCACTACCACAGTGAAGGTGGCATTGGGCAACAGCGATAGCCATCGCCATCACCAAACAACAGCAATGAGGGGCCCGCTTACCACCACTCCCTCCACGTGCAGCCGCATGACCACACAACACGACCGCAACACTACCTCTGTGCTGCTTATCGGATCCTTCACGGGTGATGACGTTGGACCCCTACGATGGGTGAGTTCACCATGGAGAACTGCATGGTGGTGAACAAATCCCGGCGGAATGCATCGAAAGGCCCTCTTCCTGATCGACGACCTGTGAGCTCATAGCGGGCAGGAAGTCTCCCTCCCTCCTCACTTGTTGATACCCAATTGCAACCACTCAGGCCAGGGTCGCGCTATGGCACGTCGTAGCATGTCTGCCTCTCAGCCAATTCCCTCCCCTGGTCTGGAGTGGTAGCCACCTAAACAGACTCAGAAGGGTGACGGTTGGGGTAGCGGCAGCCCCCTGATGAGAGCTTTTGCAGGCTCAAAACCACGCCCAATCTGTTCCCTCCCCATCCTCTGCTGCACTGTATGACACCCGCGTCAGCCCGGCTCTAATCCTCAGAGAAGAGCGCCTGACGGAACCAGCACGATGGCACTGGCAGCCCGAGACGTCCCTCATCGCACACAGACTCAACACTGCGGCACTTCCTGCCCCAGTCCCACGTCCATGCCTTGTAGCCTATGCACGCCCATGAGCAGGTCCGGGTTCTGCTTGACGAGGGGCAAGGGCAGACGTTGACCACGCGATACCAGACGAGCGATACGCTTCCACTCTCACCCCGCAAGGACGTCCGCGACTCGATCTCTGCCAGCTGGAGATCCAGCACGCCCTGCAGCGCAACCCTGTATGTGGTCCAAACCTCCAAAAAGTCGTCCCGACAGTCCCACATGATCTTTTTACGAGGGGGTCCGCGAGGATGTCGAGGACGACACGGAGACAAGCCAGTGCCGTGCGTGCTCTGAGTGTGAGGACGTCAAAGACAAAGATGTGCTCTGCATTGGCGGTGCCGATGCACAAGAGGGAGAGGACACCGTCTGATGCGCCGAGGTTCTTGCCCTCGCAGTCGACGATGAGAAAGGGCGATCTGGCGAGGACGTGTGTTGCATATGCGATGGTGGGCACGCTGGCACAATACGTGTATATCGTGGTCATGGTCACACGAGTACTTGAACAGGTATGACTACTTGGTCAGCAGCCATATAATTTTAGCGGAAATGTGCAGGAAAAAGATGGACCTGATGAACGCGAGGGAGAGGATGAGGACCACATAGGGATCACTAGCACACGCCAACGTGGAGCTGCATTGTCAGAAAACAAGACGTACACGCGCAGTCCCGGTGAGTCGTCCGTGTAGATCTTGAGCATGGTTCCCGACGAACCACCTGCACCTGTTGAACGGATCGAGTTTGGCTTCGACAGTGAACCACCGGCACGACGGCTGTCCTGTTTCTCAGTGCACTTGCCCGCCGTCTCGTCCTTGGTGCACATACCGAATCTGTGCACCGGGTGGTCTGGAAACAGCGCCAGGCCTGCCGTTGGATGGGCTTTGTGGGCGTGAAGAGGCGTCAGAGTCGGGCTAGACATTGTCAGCGGCGAGAACGACAATACATGGACGAGCGTACCACTGCAGTTGGTGAGTGTTGTCGTGGACCGTAGGAATACTATCCGAGCAATCATCGGAACTTCCTTTTTCGCTAAACAGGGCGTAAGCCAATCACATACTATCACTTACCACTGAGTCGGCACCTACCACCACTTCGGCACCTCTACAAAAACACAGCACATTTCTTATTCCATCATGTACATGATAATTTTATGATGATAGTTACACTTACCAACTTGAACGAAAAAAAATGGCCCACTTGTCGTCGAGATCGTAAAGTTGGCCTTTGTCATGACACATACATGAGACGGTAGAAAAAGTCAGCGTCACAGAAGCATAGATTTGTGGTCATTTTTATATTTTCCGTCAAATGTATACTTTATGTATTATCTGGGGGAGATATGACCTCCAGCTGGAGATGTGCCACTATCATGGTGCAATACATTTATTGATATCATAGCACGCGTGGGTTCTCCTCGAGATCGGACTGACAAACAAGAACCTCGGTCCAATACCTTTGATTCATACATGTTTCGTCATTTCCGCACTGATACTCGTCAAGCACACCAGGTTGAGCCAAGCCATTTCGATGGACACAAGGGTTCAGATGCTGTCAGCCAGCAGCAGTCTGGAACACAAGCGCTTTTTCTCGTCCTTGGGTAGTATCGGACATGGAACATCTCCAAGCAATTTTTTGAGTCGCTGATCGTACTAGAAAGTATTCCTAGCCTGCCTCTTCCATCCCCTGATGGTTTTCAGTCATCCACGTCCACCCAATTGGAGACTGTGTAGACAAAGGTATGAATTGGCCAAAGGGGTAAATGAATGATAAATACTTACTCCAAACAGGGTCCAGGTGGCGACTGTAGTGGTCCTTTACCAGATCCCACAAACCTTCTAGCTCATCCTCTTGCACATTGTCAATGTCGTACTGATATTCAGATCCTTCTAATTTTCCATGAATCCGATGCTCCTTGTATGCATCCCAATCTCCATTGTTTACATCAGTGGCACACGTCAACTGTGGGGGTGGTAAGTACCCACCAAAGTCATCAACGCTCATTCGCTCAATGTTTGTTGGGCACATGAGACGCAGCTGTTGCACTGTAGCCGGGTCATGACGCCCAAGAAGAAATTCTGTAACAAGGTATTCATCAAAGTTCGGATTTCGATATTTAGCCAGCTGATCTTGTGGGATGGAGAGAGCCGGACGGATGAGTGCCTCGATGACATTATCAAGGTGTACCATAATACGACGAAGGGTGGGAGAGAATCTCCTGAACTTGTTCTTTGTGTGCCAGTGTGTGCAAAATTTGTTATATAGGCGAATGACAAGGTTAAGACGCCAGAGGAACTGTCTGACAGAGGTGTAGTAGTGGTGAGGGAGGTACACGTGGTGTTTGGTGGTTTGAAAATACAGATTTGTTCGCTGGATCTGAAAGGAGTCGCCGTTTGGGTGATGTGGGGTGTACCGGACCTGAATCATGTAATCAATATGAAGTGGAGTGGGCAGGGCCTGTTGCCAGTAGTAATCGGACATTGTGGATGAGGGTGAAGGTGTTGGATGTCGACCAACTTGAAACAATCACGATGATCATTGGTACGTACGCCAGGGAATTACTACATCTGGAACATCGCCGGCCTACTAGTACAGCAACGACCACTGGCAGCTGGAGCACGACTACGATAACGGTTCATGCCTAAACGCGAGCAATATCAATGGTTTCATTCACTTGATTTTTTTTCTACGAGATTGGTCATCTTTGTGAGTCCGTTGGTAGCCGGCCAGCCGGGCCGGGGCCGCGATAGGCCAACTTTGGGCCTCCTGACGCACCAGGCGCTGTGCTGCAGAGTCTCAGGCTCTCGGGAAACCGGCCATCATGAATGTCCAAACTCCCAGCCAGGGACGCGACTACTTCCAGATTGCTGACTATGGCCTGTATGTGCGCCATTTGGACCCTGTCGCACTATCTGACTGGGGGCTGTTTCAGGATAGGCAATCTGAGGACCGCAGCTCTGGCAAGTCCACTCGATCTGTGCGTACTAATGTCTGATGGACCTTTGTAGATCAGCTTGGATGGCTCGGGTGAGTTTTCCATCTCGTGTCGAGCTCGATCAGGAACTTGTCGCATTTACACCTCGTTCCCACCATGTCATTCCCTAACTGTTCTTGTCCTGATCGTATCTAGTGGAAAGCTACTGCATCCCCAACTTTGATTCTCCTTCCGTATTCGCTAGGATTCTTGACAAGGACAAGGTTTGTTGTCTGATGGATTGCAGCGTTTGGCTCACGTCATAGTAGGGCGGTCACTTTTCTATCACGCCGACCGTTCCGTTTACTACCAAACAAAACTATCTTCCTAGCTCAAATGTGTTGCAAACAAAGTGTTACCGTTTCTTCCGCTGACTGGCCATTACTGACCCTAATTTCCCAGATTCCTCAGTGACAAAGGCGTTGTTTCCGTAACAGGTGAGTCACTTTATCTTTATCATCGACCAAGCTTGACAACATGTAGATTTCTTACCACGTCAGGCAAACGGGGATACCAAGAGACCCTTACTTTTCTGGTTGATTAGGCGCGTCGAAGTGCGTTACTTGCGTCCTCAGAGAATCCAGTCTTGGTGAACCTCCCTTTTCAAGGTCATTCGTGGCACCCTTCCCATTCGTGTCGAGTGTGCACCAGCCTTCAACTACGCCCGAGATAAGCATTCCACAGAGATCGCCGTAGATGACACCGTCCCATTCCACACCCAAAACAAGGTTAACTTCAGCTCACCCAATCTCGATTTGGATTTGCGTTATGTGGCAGAAAGCACGATCGACAACGTGCCGGTTCCCGTGGCCAACCTTGACCTCCTCGACCTTTCGTCAAGGGGCCATCTTGGTCCTGCAGCATATTGTGATCTTTCCCTCGAGGAGGGACAACGCGTGACATTCGTATTGCGTACCCGTCCTGAGAGAGATTTCGCTAGCAAACTCAAACCAACTCAATCGCATGCTGACGAGCTCGGAGTCTCCCTCGAAAGTATGGTCATCGATGTTTGTGTGAAACATCGGGATTGACCCTTTTTTTAGGGGTCGTGTTGGGTGTTGCTAAGCTGCGCCCCGACGACGATCCAGTGTTGACCAAAGCAAGTCTTTATCTGTTCAATAGGAAAGGACAGCAGCTCTGACACACATCTTTATGTAGGAATTACTTGACCGTCTCTTTGTGGTGTGTGCTGGCCGCTCTTTCATTTCTCACTCTGGTTCCTAAGGTCCTTCAGTCTACCAACAGTTATTGGAACGCTTGGATACGTAAATCTACGTACCAAGGGTCTTGGAAAGAAGCCGTCCACAGGAGCGCACTCGCACTCAAGCTACTCATCTATGAGCCAACAGGTAGGGTCTATCTCCTCGCTTCTACGTGTTTCCTGACGTTCTGCAATTTAGGTGCAGTTGTTGCGAGCCCAACCTTTAGCTTGCCAGAGTACATTGGTGGGACAAGAAACTGGTACGTTGGTGATCACATACCTGCCATAGATGGTGTTTGACATGTCTCTGTAGGGATTACCGGTTTGTCGCTCATTGGTGATTTTGTCATTGACTCTGGCTGATCGTGGACAAAGTGCATCTTGGATTCGCGACTCCTCGTTTACACTCTACGCGCTTATTCGCCTTGGGTTCACCCAAGAAGCGAATGGTCAGTTTGGTAGTTTTTCAACCAATTGTCGCTGAACGCGGAGCAGCTTACATGGATTTCATCTTTGAGAGATTAAGGAACAAGAATCCAGATGGTTCTCTTCAAATCATGTAAGTTTGTTTGGCTCTTCGCATAGTCCATGCACTTATCCACGTGGGTCAGGTACACTATTCATGGTGAGCATGTCTTCGGTAGGAGAAACGCATATATCCAACGACGACCCATCAGGCGGTAAGGATCTTGAGGAAATTGAGCTGAGCCATCTCGATGGGCACAAGGGATCAAAGCCTGTCAGGTAAGCACGCTCAATCACCTGTGAGAATAATACCAATCTGGCCGTGTCATAGAATCGGCAATGGTGCTGCGGATCATATCCAGCTTGTGAGTCTTCGTCGCTGTGTTTGCGTAGCTTCTTAACCAACCTTCGCCAAGGACATCTATGGAGAATTGTATGGGTTTATCTTGAGTGTACTGGCTTTTGGCTAATCCAGTGATGAAGGATGGACTGTATCTACTTGGGCCAGAAGGTGTGTAGCGAGTTTGCTCTGAAGTCCGCTGGTTAATTATCCGCCCAGTTTGGCCGCCCCCTGGTTCGTAGCACAATGTTGCAATGTTGACGTAAAGAGACTCACGAGGGACAAACAGTCGTACGACACATGGTAAGCATCGTCGGCGTTAGGCTCAACCGCACGTACTCACGATTTGACGTTTTCCAGGGTACTAGTGCGGGAACTGTAAGTTGTCCTGTCTTGATCAGAGCGTACCTGAATGATTGTTCTTTTCCAGTGTAGACTGTAAGGTTTTACCCATACCCCTACTCGCATCCGTTGATGCCATCTCGTGATAGTTGTCGTCAAGAACTACAAGGAACCCGACTTGTGCGTGGTTTTCAGCCCTAGTACCCCTTTCTTCATGCTCACCCTTGGCGAAAGATCCATATGGTCAGTACGAGCCAGGGAAAATTGTGTCAGGTCTGAATGTCTGTGTGAATATCGCAGGGAAGTCCGTGGCAAGAAACGTCATTTCACGGTATGTTACATATTTATGCACCATTTGTACTCTCATGCCTCGTATGCAGTATTCCAAGGTAAGTTCTGCGCTGAAATACAGCGTTTCACTAAGCGGTGTGGGGCTCATGTAGATAATGCTCTGGTGAGTCCCTGCATGTCATGTCATGTGGCGTTTCACTGACGAACCTGGACAACTTGAAGGGTGGCCATCGATCGAGGTACGCGTCGCCATCTATTGCTGTGGTGCTGAATTCACAGCCCTTGAGGCCTACGCTTGGCAGACAAACGATCACTGCCGTGCCCTAGACGCAACGAGTGGCTAGCAGCAAGAGATGAGTTGTACGAAGAAATCATGCACAAGGCGTGGAACCCGGAGTTGCAAGCCTTTGGCCAGAGCTACGAGGAGACGGACGTCCTGGATTCGTCTGTCCTTATCATGCCACTCGTGTTCTTCATGACCCCTGTCTGTGCCTCGGCGTTTTTCGTTTATCGTGATAAAGGCTGACACACGACGTACTGTGGTGTGCTTGACAGTCGGACCCGAGATTTGTCAGTACACTTAAACAGATTTTGAAGACTCCTGAGAGGGGTGGCTTGACATCGAACGTAAGAGGGAATGTCAGGTTGACTAGATTGATGATGAACCCTTGGACAGAACCTTGTTTATCGCTATGACGTGACCAAGAGCGATGACGGGGTTGGCGGTGAGGAAGGGACCTTTTGTTTATGCACGTTGTGGTACGTTTCATGATCTAATTGATCCTGATCATCACCCGACTTCCTCTAGGTGCGTCGAGGCGCTGACGCGTGCTGGAGAGTTTGATCGGTCATTGTTACAGCGCGCCATCGCCATGTTTGAGGTCAGCCTGAGGACTCAGGCATTTTTGTTTTCCCAAGCTGATTTGACCGTTTCCCAAGGACTTTTTGCAATTCTCCAACCATGTCGGGTTATGCAGCGAGGAGATCTCGGAGGCCGGTGAAGGGTATGCCTATATTATTGTTCCCCGGGCGTTTGACGGCCTGATCATTTGAATTCCTAGTCTCGGTAACGCCGTTCAAGGCTTTACGTGAGTATAATCTGGCCCCCAAGTTGGACACGGGTGTGCTGATGCATGGGCAGACATGTCACGTTGATTTCAGCCGCGTACAATCTTTCGAGGACTTCGGCCTCGCTCAAGTAGACTCGAAATCAACAATTGGTCTATCAGGATTTAGGTGTAAGATAGAGGAAATTGTAACATTGTACGATGCGAGTCGCAAATCGAATTCCAAGGTATCACGATGGCCCAAACTTTTGCGGCAAGCATTGGGCGGCTCCTCTTCCCTACGGGGTTAGATATTCTTCGACAAGTACGTGTGCATGCTGCTTTTACTTCTTTGATGGTATTCGTTCACGGCCAGGTTCCGCTAAAGGCGGGCCGCTCACCTTCTATGGAGTTTCCCTTGGATATTCCAGAACTCACAAAGTGCAGCACATGGTGGCAATCGATTGATGTCGGTGGCTCTGCGGGTGACCCCGAGCCATCGGCGATGTCCAGTGCCATTGAGTCTGCGAAGCCATGGGTCTTCGCCGCTTTCCTGGTGGCGCAATCCATTTCCATTCCGCCGTTCTATGGAATGCGTCCGGTCTGTTATTCCCGCCCAAGTTCTTCGTTCTGTGCTTCCGCGAGTATCTTTCGCCGAGGAGATCTACCCCTGGATCTCACTGAGGTAACCTGGCAGTTTATTAAGCGCTGTCCGACCACCGGATCTATTATCTAGGCATGGGGCAAGTAAGAAGGGTGGGGTGTGAAACGGACTGGCAAGGACTAGGGCCAATTTGAGCCACACCCTGATCTCCGTCGACTGTAACGGTGATCAGCCACCAACCCCGGCCCAGGATGTCCGGAATGACATGGTTGTTTTCGTATTCGCTAGGTTTCAGTGTTGAAACCTGGGGTCGGAATTGTCCGGGCTTGTAGGAGTGTAACTTGCGAGTTGCGATCGCTTACGAATTCGCGAGTCGTCTGTAACCGTTGACGTTCTCAGGCGGTAATTTTACACCATCGTGATGACAAGCACGAGAATCAATATTACTCATACATATAACTAGCATATTGTGGTTACATATAATTATGATGCGGCACGACGCTGTAAAATTGTAGTTACAACTGAGCGCCCTCATGGTCGAGGGCATATTGAAAACCACGCGAAAGCGTTTCAAGGAGTTTAGGTCTCAATTCTGCCTTGACTCCCATCGCGATATCGACAGACTGACGCGATTGCCACACACCGTCGTCGCCTTTCACCGGGTTGGACCTGAAACATCTCAGAAAATGTTTGGCCATTCCGGTCGTATAGAACCGGGTACCCTCTGGGCACCCGAAATGTGCACTGCACCAGTCGATCCTAGAACACGGAAATGAATAAATCGATCCGAGTCTCCATGCGCAAGAATCGCTGCAACTTACACCGTGTTAGAATTGACCGTCACGACGGTGTCATCACCGCACATCAAGGCAATTGCCTTGCCAGCGTTGGAGATATCAAGCATGTAGTCGCCCGCCACAGACATTGAACTGTAGATGTACTCGGGATCTCTGCACTGTATGAGCGCTTGCCGAAGTGCGGTCGCAATGCCCGCCATATCCGGCGGAACGATCGCGGGGACCTGATCCAGAGCCAACGCCGTTCGACAATCAGTTCAGAGCGGAAACCACGGGAATATACCCACATTCTGCATCATATTTCCTGCCACGTCCTCGGCAATGAATGGCGCGCTTACGTGGCGATACTGAGAACAGGACGCGTCTGGTCAACCCACCCCTGCCAAATAACGAAAACCGACTTACGTTGCTCACATTCGCGATCATTTGCACGGGTTTGCTTGCATGCTCGTTCAATGCAGCGACGACGAGAGCGCTGAGACAGTCCTGTTTCGAGAGATAATGTTGTTCACGAGATGAGAGGGTCGAACGAAGCTCCTCAAGGTCGTGCGCATCACATCGCCATTTCAGATCTTGGTGTTTTTGGAAAAAGTCGATGTATGTTGGAATGAATTCGGTAAAGGAGCAAGAGTGGTGTAGGTGAGTCAATCGTGGCCAGAACTCGGCTGACGTGGAAGCCGACGGTGTAGGAAGGCGATATTTCCTAAAGGTCGGCGGTGGATGGAGCAGAGGTGAATCTTGGTAAAATTGAGAGAGCGTATCCATGAACCGCGATTGGAGAATACCATCACCTAATGTTGAGCGATCAGAAGGGCGCAAATGGATTCAGGAAAATTTAATGAACCAAGTGCGTGATGCCAAGAGAGACCAATGGATGTCTCGTTGTCAAAGCAAGTTAATTTGAGGCGGATAAGAGGGGCATCGCCGTCGACAGGGCAAGGATTGACAGGTTGATGATGAAGAAACGGAGATAGATCATCCTGGACGACCCAGTCACCGCCCAGGAGTGTGTCGGACGTAGTGTCGGGCTTGTACTCAATGTCAACAGACACGGGAGTATTGGTGAGTTCAACCTAACGAGAGGAAGTAAGATACAAGTCTAATCGGTCCCTGAAAATCGACGCACAAACCAGCGTCCATTGTTGGATCGAAGCTGGCCCGCAGTGTGCGGGTATAATTGCAGGGTTTGGGATAGAGCTTCTTCAAATTTGGGGATATCGAGTCTTGTTGGTAAGATATGAACATTGTAGAGCTGAAGTGGACATGAGGAATGGGGAAACCATCGCAAGGAAGGCATACGATGCATAGCCAGAGTTCATAGCCATGTAGATCTACACGTGCAGAGTTTGCAAGCATAGTCGGCAATTTGGGTGATACAAGGTGCTGGGTGAGGGACATGAGTGAACACTACGTCTCAGCGAAGAAGGTGGGAGTATTTATCGCATGCGGACCTGTCGTAACATGAAGCCCACCTTCTTTGAGACACAGTGGGTCAAAAAGGGATTCCTATTGACACGAGGCTGATATGCAACGGTGATAACAAGTCCCGACGACGGGTTATGTCAACATACTCGCAATAGCGAGGACCCTGCACCTGTAAAGGGTGATACGCAGCGGCGCAATTGACGCGAGAGTTGCGGCCGGTGACCCAACCGTGTCCGATCTGAGACTTGCTGTATTGAGGACTCCCTTTCATCCACATACAGATATGAATCCCACTGGCATTACATACAAAACCGCCGACAAGCGCCGAAGCTGTGTTCGAGGTTTTCCTGGCTGAATCTCCCACTCGGATGCTGTGTGCCTGGTTGAAGTAGCAACTGACACCGCGGAAACTTCAACTTACGACGACTGGCGAGGTACATGGCCTTGCACTCACACTGTCTTGCAACCCGTACGCACCTTTCATATCGCTTTATCACTTAATCCCGAGTATGTAACGTGGTGCCATGAGGCGGGGTTGAGGCGGGGTCACAGTGAACGTGCTTATCCCCAAGCGATCACTACCTCAGCGGATGACCCTCGTTATGTTGAACACCTTGCATGCACATGTTATCACCGATAAGGGAGTATTGTGACGTTTATTAGTACTGATTTAGTAGTCAGTAGGCATATCTCGGGCAGTATTGCCGCTAACCTGTACTACCAGGTCAAGGAGGCACATCAGCTCGCATAAAAGTTACTCTGGTCCGATTTTTTCGTTGGAAATGAGTCTTGAAAGCAGTCCGCAAGCTATGACGAATGTTGTGAGGGCGAAAGGATCAAGTTCGGAACAACGGAATGGTTCGGCAGGTTCACATTGCGTAATGCTGTGCAAGATATAATTGGGACGCATTTGCTTGCACATTCCTGAACCCAATCATGCAATCGATCTAGGCGATTTTGGTCTGGAGTGGCGCCGCTGAAAGAAACAAGCAACTGTAAAAGTTTAGCGGGCTGCTTGTGATGTGTGATGTAGCCATGTTTGTAACAAAAATGGTCAAGACTAAGGATAACCCCGGTGAACACGAAACGCCGCAAGCAGTGCATTGCCCATGACGCTGCCCCTGCGGCCGGCGGGTGGTGGCATGGTAGAATTTTTGGCATGGTATGTACAAGCATCATGATATGGGCATGAGGCTCGGGTAGATCATCGTTGGGCGCGCCGAGCAAACCCCTTTTCGCACTCCGATCGACTAGCGGCAGCTCACGTGTAGGCTTGCCCCTAGTCAAAATGTAGTTAGGGTACGTATCCAAGGTCCACCGATCCCCCTGTCGGCTTTTCGGCTGGCAAGCCCACCTGATCTTCAACGATGGATCCACTGGGACACTTCCCTAGTAACAGGGCTTGTGCGCATGATTCTGCGTAAATGTTTCCGGGAAAAACGGTTGCCCCGTGCGTCGTATCTGCCCAACTCGGCCAAACCTTGGTTCAGCCCCATAACTCGGTGGATCCGACCGGAACTGAACCTATTCCATGTTGGGCTCTCTTTCGGCGATGGAGAACGCTGAGCGCTGACTTTAGAGAAACATGTGGCAGACCCAAGCAGGATTAATTTGATGCTTGGAATACAATTTCAAAAACCGGATGTAACAGGTGCCCGGCAGCCAGCCTTGCGTCACGTATCACCACCGGCGCCGTCCTCTATGATCGCGATCTTGATTTACTCTCCCGACCCCCGTTCTGACCGGCATCCGCAAACAAAATTCGACGTGCCACGGCCAGACACGGGGAAAAGCCAAACGCCATTGACATCGGGACCCAACATGAATCAAATATCTGCCTTACAGTCACAATACGGGCGGGTTTTTATGTGAAGGATGTGATGATGCCATGGATCCTCGTCGATTGGAATGCTATTGAGCCAGAGGTTCGTCCAGGCTAATAACATGGGACTAGCTGTAATCATACCCGAAGTCAGTCTTACAGCTGTTTGTCTGAATGCCTGTCACAACGATCCGAGAGTCCGCAGTGAGTCATGGACCTGATCCAGAAAGTGGGAGGTAAGGATAAGTAGATAATTTCACATTGCAGACCAACGTCGGCGAGGAAAGCCAGCTCATGGACATGTCAGTATCACAGCCTGAGACCATGCTCGGACTACCGCGGCAATCGTTCATTCAGCCACGACTACCATGATGGAAAAAAACAGTCAAAGGCGACTTAGGCGAGTGGCTCACTTGCAGGTTGTTTAATACCTGGAGCAGAACCAAAGTCTCTTTTAGACCCCCCCATTATGGTCTTCGAACAGATGTACAACGCTTTTGCGAGTGTCTTTGGCAGATCTGAAACGAAGGAACCCCAGGTTCCTTCGCCGAAATATTATCACGGCCTTGATTTCTTTCCTATAGCTCAATCTCCCTACAGCCCGCCGATTCTAAGAGAACATATTATTGACGTAAGCTCAACTGGGGAATTAGAAATGCCATTCACTGATAAATCCTGTTTTCAAAACCCCAGAACACTAATTTCCCCTTTGATGTGACCGAGAATCCGTTTATGATCCAGGCCCAGGAGCGAGTCATACAAAGAGATTTTGACGTGAGTGAATATGACTCATGTTGTACACACTACTGACCGTCCTTAACATAGTATATTCTCACAAATCGACCCCCTGAGGAACCAGAAGCGGCGGAGACACCGAGCGCTGCTTCTGAAGAGGGTCCGACCTTGTCGCCATTATTCCCTTTCTTGAACGATCCCGTTTCACCTGTTGAAGTCACGGCAGTCGAAGAACCCCGTTCTCAGGCGAACAATAACCGTACAAACGTACCTCCCATCTGCTCCGCCCCCACGCATTCCCGACCTTACTCAACGAACGCCCTGCACAGTCACTCTCCAGCAACCACACCTAGGGTGCCTCCTGTCGCACCTCGGAGAACCTTCAAGATAAGAGGAGTTGACCACCGCTTCACGATCTTCTCCTCGTCCGGGGCTCAGCCGCTTAATGTCCCAGACGTAGTGGATTCAGTCGCTATAGGGGACATATCCTACCATCGCCACGGCTCAAATAGCCAACTGTGGGTGAAGGAGACGACTGGTTGGATAGTCGCCGTGACTGGACATCGTCATCCGACACTCGTAGACCATCGCCTATCTGTCATTTCACCTGGCCGACCGCGGTGGGTCCACAAAAGGACGTTGTCTTTATACAGAAGCCGGGAGAGAAGGAAGGCTTTATGCACATGCGATGCAAACGCGGTTGTCAACTTTGAAAAACGGTACTCTTGAATTCGGTTGTGCCGGCCGTGCCAGGGGTTTAGCATAGCATAAAGATTGGTTATACCTTGGACATTCCGATACAACGACTCCTCCCAACCTAACGCGCGCTTTAGTAATTGCATCCAAATGCGTGCAATCATACAAGCAGCTCTCACTGAAGTGAACGAGGGGACAGTCAAGAAATCATGATACATACTCGTTGTCGCCTGTGTCCGATTTCTGATACACGATTAGTGTGTGGACTTGAAGTCGGAGGGGGTGTCTATCTCGAACACAGGCCAGTTTACTTGTGGGAGGAAAACAACTGTTAGACACTGATCCCATCACTGCTTAATTCAACTGAGAAGGGACCTTTAGTTGACCTCGGTCGGCTTACCAAGCAGTTCGTGGACAAGCCTTTCCCGAGTGCAGAACCCCGTGAGGTGTCCTTGAGTGTACCGGTCGAGCGATCATCGGCGAGTGGTCTAATAGTCTGATAGAAGCATGTCAAGAGTGATCCAGACGACGGTCATGAAAGATGCATGTCATAGTAGTATCATTTGGTTCGGATCAATGAAGTCGTGCTACCATCAACCCTGACGGACCTGACTGCCAGCAATGCGAAAAACTTCGCGGGTAGCATATTGACACGACGGTCATTAACCTAAATGTGATGTCAGTCATAGCAACCTTGTCATCAAGGCCGACAGAGTCGGCCATTAAGTGTCACGACTAACTCATCCAGCGTGTGATTGCGGTTGGTTGTCGATTTGGTACGTTACTAAGAGATAGCCAGTCTTGACTTGTCATCCACCAAAATTTTTGAATAGACACTGGGTAAACCTTGTGCCAACCGTAAAGTGGCGTTTCCAATGTAACCAAGACAAATGGAACATTGCACGAATCTCTGAAAATGGTTATAACGGGCTGCGGTGGAGTTACTGTAGGCCCGAGACGACTCACCAGCCCGGCGGACGCAGCCCCATCGAGCGTTCACATTTTGAATCATGCGATACATGACGTGTACATCGTGACACTGCTACATATCTGCAAGGGTAGAAGGAAAACCTAGTGATGAACCTACCAAAAGCTCAACGTCGGCATCTCAGGGAATGGAACTGTCAAGTTTGGTTTTCCTTTCTCCAGCTTGCACGAGTTCCGTTCAATCTGCGTGGACTCATTGCTCTCTCTCGACGCAACTGAAACCCCTCAGTTGCGTCGAGGGAGAGCAATGCTCTGCTAATTTTGTCACTACCTTTGCGCGTCCTGATGATGGGTGTACAATTCCACAGTACTTGGCTTTGGAAATTGGAAATCGTGAGCGCCTCGTCAATCCAGAGGGTCCCAAGTGGTACAAAAACACGAAAAAAAGGACGAGGATCATACCACGGAACCTCATCTCAGTTTTCCGCCATTTGCTGATGGCAACACAGTTGATTTAAAGTGGCGGTGCATGACCAGTTGATCCCACGTGATCACCCGCGACGTGTCCCTTCCTATTGACCACGATGGACCTGTTGCACGCCCAGCTGGCCGTGTTACAGCGCCATCTCTCCTTTGTCGCCACCGAACCCATCGACTGGAAATTCTACGTCCAAGTATCCTCATGGGCAGTCACCCTCTTTGAATCCTACCTCTTGTACGTCCATCCTGTATTTTTTTCTTTCAAGCACCCTCTGAACACGATCCAGGCTCCGTCAGTACCCGTTGTACTCGAAAACTGAGCCCCCGGCAGCGTTGGCGACGCATTTCGATGAGACGACGTTTCGAAATTCGCAGTTGTATGGGAGGGACAAGGCGCAGTTTTCGCTGGTGGCTGGGTTGTTCAAACAGGCCATCGACTCGGCGATGCTTCACTATGACTTTTACGCCTGGGCATGGGACGTGGCAGGCAAGCTCATTGCGCGGTTTGGCTACAGCGCCGAGTACGAGGTGCGTTCCTGCTGGTCTTGTTCACCAACGTTTACCGACGACGGACAAGATCACCCAATCGCTCGCGTTTGCGGCGATCCTGTTCATGTCGTCGTCTGCAGTCGGCACGCCGCTCTCGGTATACCAAACGTTTGTGCTAGAGCAAAAACACGGGTTCAACACGACGACGCCGACATTGTTTGTCACTGACTTGCTCAAGAGCTGGATGCTCGCGTTCGTCATCGGTGGCCCGTTCCTCTCGGTCTTTCTCTACGTGTTCAAGTGGGCCGGAGACCGCTTCGTCCCTTGGCTCATGGCATTCCTGTAAGACACTGTCCTATCGCCAAGCCCACTTTCAACTTTCATTACAGACTGGCATTCCAAATCGTCATGGTCATCTTGTACCCGACCGTCATTCAGCCCCTGTTCAACAAACTCTCACCCCTCCCCGAGGGGGATTTACGTTCCCGCACCGAGTCGCTCGCCCGCAAACTTAAGTTTCCCCTCAAGTACCTGTACGAAATCGATGGCTCGAAACGCAGCTCGCACAGCAATGCCTACTTTTTCGGTCTCCCCTGGGTGCGTCCCCTTCCATTCATCTCTTGCCCTCGCCACCTAACCCCCACGCAGAGCAAACACATCGTCATCTTCGACACCCTCATCAAAGAAAGCAAACCGGACGAAGTCGAAGCCGTCCTCGCCCACGAACTCGGCCACTGGTTCTACATGCACCCGACCAAACTGCTCTGCATCTCCCAGATCCACATGTTTTCCATCTTGGCGCTCTTTCCGGCGTTTTTGCACGCGCCACAGTTTGTGCGTGCGTTTGGGTTTGCAAAGGCGGTGTGTGCGAGGCCGCCGACGATGGTGGCGTTTTTGATGTTTCAGGTGCGTGCGGGGTGGGGGGGACATGCATTCCTCACACTGACTCACGGTGCGCAGATGATTTTGACGCCGATGGAAGCCGTGATTGGGATTGCCAACAACTTTATATCGCGACGGTTTGAATGGGAAGCCGACCGGTTCGCATGCGAGCTCGAGGGCCGCCTCAAGGTGTCTGAGATGGGGGATATGGGGGAACGACTCGGGCGTGCGCTCATTACGCTGCATGTCAAGAATCTGTCGACGGTTTGGGTAGACTGGTTGTGCGTCGCCAGCTTTTTTGTGTGATGCCTTTTTGACTGACGGGCTGTCTAGGTACTCGGCGTACCACCATTCGCACCCGACGCTCGTGGAGCGACTCAAAGCCCTCGAAGCGTTCAAGGCGACACGAACAGCCGATGTGAAAAAGGAGCTCTAGATTACCGATAAGCACTATACATCTACCCATTGTCGTTTGTATTGTGTTTGGATTCCGAGTATACAAGCCTTGTCCGTATCATGCCACCGTTATGACACGTTCAGCGCGCTCGGTCGAGTACGACTTGGCGTCTGTCCGACCCCGCTCGACGTCGACGCTCAGTAGCACGGGAATGGCAAGCCACACCATGGCGAGGAGAAAGAAGAACGCGTAACGAATGTTGCCCGTGCTATCCGCAATGAGACCCACGATCAACGGACCGACAAACGAGCTCGACTGTGTCCCGATCAGCATCGCAAACAAGACACACCCACGACACGCACCTTGTCCGTGATGGAAAACAGGGCATACCTGGATGACCTGAGCGTGCGAGTAAGAGAGGGAAAGGGGGAGGGGACGCACCACCGCGCTTCTTCGCCTGGGGGAATGAGCTCTGCATAAAACGCCCTGGCATAGCTCTGAAACGCCCCGTATGCGAAACCTGCCCTCGCATCAGCCCCGACCTACCCTCGCCCACACACACGCACGACGCACCAAAGTACACCGCGAGCCCAAACATCTCCCCGGGCGTCGTCAGCCCACCCACAGACATGCGCCTTACAAACGGGATGAACCCGAGACACCCGTATGCGGGGATGCACGACACCAGGGCAACGAGGAGGACGAGCACGTAGAGATTGGACCACCCGAAACGGCGTTGCAGGGCGGGAAAGACGAGCGAGCCGAGGATCCCCGATGCGGGTGTGATAGCCCCGATCAAGACGAGCGAGGACGAGTCCATGTGGAGCGTCGTCTTGCCAAAGAGGATCGCTGTGGACGTGATCGTCGTAAAACCTATCAAAGGCAAGTCAGATTAGGTGGTGGTGGTGGTGGGAGGGGGACGCACCGTCTGAGAGGAGGAACCATGCGGCGAGATAACGAAACGTGTGTTGAAGCCGCTTTATCTCGGACCAACGGAGCATCACTCCAAGGCGTTTCCACGCAGCGACGATCTCGGATTGCACACGCCACTTGTCCGCCATGCGCTCCTCGTCACGGACACTGGGCAACCACACCGCCGCGGGTATCGAAAACAGCATCCACCAGAGGCCACTCAGCCCGATGGCGAGGCGAAGGGAGAACGTGGAGCCGTGCCAGCGGGTGACGGGGATGAGGGCGAGGAGGAGCAAGAGGATGCCAGCACAGTATCCAGATGCGATACCCTGTGACGAGATTCGTGAGGTTGCCCGCGAGAGGGCAGCGACGTACGCCTTGTGTGCTGGGCTCTGATAATCCGGTGCGGACGAGATGCCAAGCAGGGGTGCAGAGACGGATTCAGAGTCGGCGTGGTCGACGGCGCTCGCAGGTACGTCGGTGGTCTTGTCGAGGTCTTGTCGGGCTTTGAGTACTTCAGGGGCGTCGCGTGCGAGCGAGGGGAGGTATGCGTTCATGGCGACGACAGAGGCACCAAAACCGACGTTGGCACATATCGCAAAGACGGCCGAAAAGATCCAGAGAGGAGAAGACGAGGAGAGAAACAGAAACAAGATGGCTGCGGATGCGCCCATGAATGCAAACACAAGGAGCAGTGGTTTCCGAGTCGTTGCTGAGGGTGTTGTCAATAAACGACGCAATCTGCACGGTCGACTTACGACGGTCTGCGATGCTGCCCATGGAGATGACGGTGAGTGCTTGGAGGGCGACGGATATCGAGTTGACATAGAGACTACACGTAGTGTTGAGAGGCGACGAAAAAGAACCCGGACGGACACACCTAAAGCTCGCCGAGTCCATCCACAGCCAGCCGATCCTGACCGAACAGCGTTCCTCGGAGGACGTGGTGCATGGCCGAGTGCGATCTGGTTCGAGAAAGCCATTGTCCCTCGCAAACTGTTCTAGACAAATGGGAAGAAAGAGTGTGAGCGAGACGACGACAAACACCTCGCTGTAGGACCGTTAGCAGGTCGCGGTAAAGAAAAGTAGAGACGACCTCGCAAAGGCATAACTGAGCCAACCAAGCAGACGACGAGTGTAGTACATGTTAAAGTCCCACGCAAACAAGTCTGTTTTAACAACCCTCATTACAACAAGACTAGACACTAAATCCTCTTCCGCGCCCACCGACCTGGCAACATGTCTGAGGTATCGCACACGACCAGCATCCGTGGTACGTACCTGTTGTAGATGGGCATCAATCGCGTCGCCGTCTTCCATCTGCATCTGCCACGACGGTCAGCACGACGGGCAGAATGACTGTGGAAACGGCACCTCTAGCGGTGTACTGTCTGCTGTCAGTCTGGTTCCATCATACACGAATCGAAAGGACCCTGTTCCACGGTGTAAATG
>JBBPTX010000563.1:0-20695 GCA_038094595.1 Pulveroboletus aff. annulatus | reverse complement strand
GCCATTCTTTGAGTGCAGACGATGTCTTTTTTTCAGGTGGTTGGAAAATTGGAGAGTATCGTGGTAGGGCGAAACGAAAAGGGTATATAATGGTTGTGGAGAGAACAGTGACAGTGGGGGTAGCGACTTGCACAGCGAGCGGACACGAGGCAGCCCGTAATCGGAAACGTGGTTGACATGGACAGATGACAACATGCTGACCGCGATCGCTGAAAATGGCTACCGGGTCATAGGACCGGTCATTTTCACGAGCTCGGTAGCACGAGTGTTGCTGCCAACAACTCGTACGGTTGATATAGGTACGGTGACGCTCACTCATGGATCCCATATTTTATCGGTCGTCTGAGTGGACATAATGGCTCAGAGTCCAAGACGAAGATTTTACGACGATGGATCGTCGGTCGCAAGAGCTTGTCAACATGGTCTGGGCACCGCGCAATATCTGCGCGTGACATGAAAAACGGCTCGTTGTTAGTGACGTCAATGTTCTCTCGAGTTTGTACTCGAGCGAGGGATATCGACGAGCTTGATCTTAACCGACAAAAATGCAAGAAGGAAACCCCCTTGCGAAGGGATCGACGTCAAAAGTGAAGAAATCACTAGCGTGCATCATGATATTATCATGTGTCATGGCGAGCCCGAAGATGGTGTCGAACCCGTGAGAGTCAAGCGCATACCACGGGTGTCGCAGGTATGGATTATAATTGCTCTGTAGTTGAAACGGTAGGAACTGACGGAATCACATTCCACCCTTCTACCGATGACCGTTATGCTGAAAAAAGGTCCATAATTTATTTTGGATGAAACTGTGTGAGACGGTGCTCCTTTCTACACTAGGTGCCATTCGCGGATCGCCGTGACGTACGACAGTCAATGTATTGAAGTAAAGATAAAACGAGAACAACTCAAGTTATTGTGAGATGGTTGTGAGCAACTAGAGAGAAGTTCGATATATTCCCCTAGTATATGTTCGGGTTTATATACTTCTATCTAATCTATCGATTATCTTACATTGTGGCGGCATGCCGAACTGCGGCTTGTATTCTCAACACAATGGATTACTCTCTTGGAGAAGATCTAACACTTTCTCGTATTTTGCTGATATTGTATTCTACCAAAGTTCCTCTATGTTGTAGACCACTTCAGTACATTCTGCATAGCCGGTGTCGAGCTTAGCTTGCGCAAGCTGCCCACCTACTATTGTCATCGTCCAGGCCACTTCATTCCAGTCCTCACTCATTGTTTCTTTTCACGATGGAAGACTTGGTGAGGGGAAGCTACCGCGCAGGCCACGTGCCACACATTCACGGATTGAAGAATCTATTTGGTCCAGGTAGTATACGAATTACTCGTTCTCTGTATGATTCAAAAAGTTGACAAAAACCTAGCAATTGCAGTACCTCTTCTTGCTCCTCTGTTCTGTGCAGCACTACTGTCAGCCCATACCTTCTGACCGCGACGGCAACTCCTGTACCAGTTCTAGATAGTAAATGTAGATTTCATGTCGATAAACATGGTGCCGGCGAGGCGGCGGGTATAGCTTGAAACTCGATTTTACAATGCTACTAATCGATGTAGCAACCAAGTAGTGCCGTCCTCGTGTATACCACGAGTACGTATGATCCGACGAGGTCAATGTGGCAATGGCATCCCATTCATCATGATTCATGTCCCGGCACAACTTGAAAGGTCTGTATTCAGGTTGTATATGGGTCGAAACATATACATAGCAGACTCACGTGGGTTGGACGTGATGCATTACATGGACGATTACAGCATTCCATTCTGCAAATGAGAACCCTTGGCAGTGAGACATGCCACATTCAACGTTATGATTGAGAGTGCCAACAATCGTATCAGAGTTGGTCGTGCCGAGAAGCCAGCCGTTCCATGAGGTACTACACTGTCAAATTAGCATATCACACGCAAAACCATACACGGAGCAGTTCAGAAACACTCACCTCTGTGCAGGCCAGTGTGATGAGACGCCATCAACCGGTTATTGATCATTTGAACTGCCCATGAACATGTGACCTGCACATTCCTTGTGGTCTTTCGGAAATGACGTGGAATCAGTATCCAGAGCTCCGAGGAGTCGTTACCATTATTAATATTAAGCCGTATGCAGTAGTAAAAACGCGTGCCACCACACGCTCGTCATACGGTTGCCGATCTACCAGCCTAGTAAATGTCGATACGGTCTGAGTCGACGTTCTTGGTGGAAAAAGAGATAACAAACTATAAGTTCAGATCGGACGTTAGAGGGTACTGGGCAGGGAACCTCGTGGCAGCTTCGAAGCAGTTCATTGACACAGCCTCAGCCTGCCAAGTGAGTCACACCCTGAAGGCTGCCAGATTCCGACCGAGACACAGTCTGGCCTGAGCAAGGCAATGAAGTGTTCAAGCTTTCAAGTTTCAAACCTTCCCTCCCCATAAGCACTGCATATATCATGGTACGTCCGGTTCCCCTCAACCCTACCTGAGGGAACCATCGTCAAGGTGAAGAATTCAGTGGCGTCCAGGTGGGCGTATGTGGTACGTGAACGTCACTGGTGCCAGTGACTCGGTTTGGTTAACACCGTGTGACAGATTCCCATGACGAAAGCAGACCGACCAGGATTGTCTTCTGGAAACTGTTTGTTGATTATTGGCGGTAATGACGAGTGTCTTTTGTCAAACAATGGCTCGGAGGAGGAAAGAAAAAAGGGAACAAGACCATCTATAATTTACTGTAACACACGATACCAACATGTGAATTGGGACAGTTCATGCCTTAACTGTTTCCTTCCGCTCACATCCTAGCCCCTCTTCACCTTTATCAGTCGTACCCCTCAGTGACCTCATCGGTGAACCGATACCAGTACGAGAGAACAAGAAGCGTAAGCGGATGAACGAAATGCTAGCTGCTAATGCGATTGCCTGTCCAAACACATTAGCTATTCTTGCGCCGACATCCGAGGATGACATACAGCACAAAAGAGTGACGGAGCCCACCAGAGATAACGAGTCGTTAGAAGGGCACCGCAAATCGGGGGTCCTACAACGGGCATATGAACAAATGGACATTGTTTTCAGGACATTGATGATGTCGGATCGGACTCACCCACTAAGCCTCCGATACCTTAATTGTGTCGGACGTCAGCGCTTCAGCGTGAGCCACGAGGAGGGTGCGAGCCACGCACCCGCAACCGCGTAGCCCACACCTATTCTTACCCTGAAAGCAGAAGAATATGGGATGTCATCGGAAATGCAAGGGAAGATGAAAAAGACAAACCCAAGCTCTGCAGGGTCAGACGTCAACCCAAACATGGGTGCCATCATTGCAACATCTGTAACAGTGGAAGAAGACTAAGCGTCTCGCACATAAGCATAGGGAACCGTTTCACTCACTTATCCCAGAAAACGCGCCATACAGCAACCCCAGCACGACAACACTGGCCACCGAACCAAGCCAAATCATACCGATAATCAAGATGGCACATACGACAGTGGTAATGATGGTCAAGTCGACGACGCCGATAAAGGGGAGCACAGTGCCAATCGTGAAACGCCCGATAAAACTACCCGCGTTAATGATGACCAACTGCATTATCTTGTCAATACACCAGGTTCCTAATGTCAAAAAGTGGGACGCACAGAGTAAAAGGCAAAGGAGTTACTGAGCCCATGTCTGGTAGAGTCTACCTGAAAATAAAAATACGGGTAGAAAAACGCTGTCTGGAAGAGTGTGAATCTACAATAGAATAAGGCAGGTCCATATTGAAGGCGCAGCGAAAACGAAATACTGTACCCGAGTATCGTTAGAAGTGACGGGACTTCCACGAAACACTTTTTCGTCGCCTTCCAGAAACTGACCGGGATGGACTTCCGACGAACGACACCATAGCGAGGGCGCACGAGAATGCACGAGAGGGACATCAAAATGGTGACGAAAGCTGCACTGATTTGTACGCTCGTCTTGAAGCCGATAGGACCGTCCAGCAACTTGTTCAACATGATGGTATGTACGATCCCACCAAGTGGCGAGCCCGAGGCAACAATAGACGTAACCATTGTTCTCCGACGCTTGAAATGGTGCGAGAGGATCGCCATACTCGGGACATATACTAGTCCTTGGCCGATCCCAGATGCGAGGCCTTGAGCAAGAAAAACCTGCTCGAAGCTAAGTCGCTTGAGAGTGCGTGTTAGAAAATCATACCTGGTAGTATTTTCCCGGCTGTACCAAAGACAGCATGAAGATGGCGAGACATTGGAGGACGGCACCTGTGATGTATACGTGATAACTAATAAGAATGATTATCAGATTACGGCGATGCGTGGACGTCGGGCTCACAAATATCCGTTATCGAACAGCCGGCCACACAGTGGTCCCAGTGCAGTTATAAGAAACGAATCCAAACTTCCAATCCATCTGCATGATATCGTCACAAGGAATGTGACGAAGCGGGGTCGATCTACTTACGAGACAGCCGAAGCGCTCTCATTTTGAAGGTAGTGTTGGGCATAGAAAGCTGGTATACAATTAAGTGATTGCAAGACATCTTCTCAGGGGACCCTTCACCTTGATATACACCAAAGGCACCCGTGTACCTATACGAGGATGACTGTGTGACCATCAGACCAATATGTCAGTGGTACATCACGTACCCAAATCCACAGAATCGGACGAGAAAACTATGAGCATATTGGCCGGGGCACGTAAACTCAAACGACAGAAAAGATCTCACGCTCCAAGTGCCGTACACCAAGCCAGTAGACCGCCTTCGGGAAAATCAGGTTCTGTTATGGTATGGGTGGGTGTTAGCGACTTGTTCTCTGCGAAATCATTCGGGGGCGTGGTTGAACCCTCTGAGGGATCAGAACTACGGGGAAAAGAAGACATCTTGTTACAACGAGAGAATGAGGACAAAAGGTTGTATATGGGTCGAAATGCATACACATAGCAGAGACTCACGCGAGTTTACTAGTCGAAACACTGGTACGATGTCCTACACGACGTTCTCAACGTTCTGCCTAGCAGCTGAGAACCCTTGACAACACGACGTTCTAGATTCAGCATTGCAATCGGGTGCGTCGATTGACAGGCTGGTCGGTCGTGTCGAGAAGCAAATTGTTTTATGAGATACTGCCCTGTCAAATGTATCATACATGAAGAAGATTCAGCTTGTAGCGGCGATCTGCAAAACCATAGGGCACGGAGAAGTTCACGAACAGTTGCCTCTTTGTGTAGGCCACTGTGATGAGAAGCCGTCAACCACACGTGGAACTATGACCTGCAGGTTCTACTGTGGTCACTGGAATGTGCCAGGGAATCCGTGTCCAGAAGAGTACCTATCAACCAGCTTTGAGTCAATCAGGCCTATAATATCAAATAGAAATCTGTACCGCTTGCACGCCACATAGTGTTCGGATCGCTTGAAACCGTGATACAATGAGCCCTCGAACAAGCAGCGAACTGCCACAACTTAGATTGGGCATCAGTTACAGGGTGCTGGGCAACTCCGAGTCGAAGTCGAAGAAGGGTTTGCTGGAGTCACAGCCACCGGACATACCCGGCACTTTACACACACGATCGAGGACATGAGTCGCCGGCCCGATATGGCTCGTATTATGACTCTGAACAAGAAGGCAGTTGTCCGGCTTTCCATATCACTGTATTGCAATACTCCCAACCTCAAGGCCTCACCACTGCCTATGCGGCGCTTTCGACATGCTAGTACACCCAGACAACATTGAAACCAGGGGGATGTAGTCATAATACGTTGCCGCCGCCGCGCCGATCTTTCCTTCGATACCTGAACTGTATAGATAGGGATAAGAATGTCGATCGATGGCAGCGTCTTCGGTGGGCGTGATGGCGGAGAGTGGGGCTGAGGGTACGTCTCGACCTCGTACGAAGCCCGTGCACTGTCTACTACCTGAGTCTTTCTTTGTAGATGACTCGTTCAGCCTCTTTCCTTTCCTTCTCCCCAGTATCGAGTTAGTCTATTCTAAGTACGATTCCCGTCTCCGTTGTTGGTCTTCATAGCTCGTCGTCTATTCTAGCCACCAACGTGTTTCGAGCATTGCGGTTTCTAGCGATCCTCTGTCACCTCGATATTGATACCTCCCGCACATTTTGTGAAGCCGAGGCAGTTTGTCTTATCCTCACAGCCAAGCTACTCCGTGACGCTAACGACCTCAACGACCTATCCACATCTACGTTGAAGCTATTCCGGTGAGCGCCCCACGTCTAAATCGGGATGCTAGTACTATGTCATGAGAAAACTGCGCAGACTCTTCAACGTAGTACGTGACAAACATGCCCTGAAACGAAAGGACTTCATCGTCAAATGGCCCCGGGACACTAGGTAATCCGGGGAAACGAAGTAATAAATGAAGCACGACGTGCCGCCACCGAACCCTCCACCAGCACAAAAAGACTCCTTCCCAAATACCTCTGCATCTCCCCTTATATACCACATATATTCCATGTCCCACATAGGGCGCTGCTCTGACAAAAGATAAAAATGGACTCAAAAAAAGCAGGGCAACCACTATGACTGTCTTCCACCAAGGTCTTTCATATTTTATGATTTAATTTTCATCGGGGTGCATAGTGCCAATATATACTGGAACGGCTCATACCACAACTTATTCCTTCCTTTCAGCCCCCACTATTACCTGTTCACCTCCACCGCTCGTCGCCACTGAACCTGTATGAGCACGGGAGAACAAGAAACGTACACAGGCGAATAAGACGCCAGCCAACAATGCGATGGCCTGCTACACATCAGCTATCCTTTCACAAATATCCGAGGCAGACATACCCCACAAAAGACCGCAGGGGCCCACCAGAGATAACTACCGCTTAGAATGGCCCCACAAATCGGGGAACCTACACAAGTGAAGAACGGTGCCACAATGTCAGTGTTCTTGCAACGTCCGTACCCTGATGTCAAACCTCCACTCACCCACCAACCCTCCGATACCTGGGTTGCGTTGGACAGAGTAAACATTGGTGACGCATACTTGAGGGAGGGAGGATTGCAACACACCTGTAATCGAAAAACCTACGCCCATTCTCACCCTATAAAAACAACAGAGTGGGTATGTGACCAGGAACGCGAGTGAAAATAGAATATGACGAACCCGAGCTCCGCAGGGTCAGACGTCAACCCCAACATGGGTGCCATCATAGCAATATCTATTGCGATGAAAAATGTCCATCGTGCAAGCACAGAAAAATGTATCACTCACTTATCCCCGAGAACATGCCATACAATAACCCCAGCACGACAACACTGACTACAGAACTAAGCCAGATCATACCGATAATCAAGATGGCACATGCGACGGTGGTGATAATGGTCAAGTCGACGACACCGATAAACGGGAGCACGGCGCCAGTCATGGAACGACCGATAAAACTGCCAGCATTGATGACGACCAGCTGTTCCATCTACCGTCGGTACATGTTTCTGATGTCGAAAAGTAGTACTACGCACAGAGTAGAAGGCAAATGAGTTGCTCAGCCCATGTCTGATAGAATCTACCTGAAAATAAAAGTAGGGGTAGAAAAACACCACCTGGAAGAGCGTGAACCTACAATAGGAGGTTCGCATTAAAAACAAAGCGAAGGTCAAAATGCCGTACCCTAGAATCGTTAAAAGCGATGGCGCTTCTGTGAAACACTTTTTCGTCGCCTTCCAGAAGTTGACTGAAATGGTTTCCTGGCATCCAGAGCCATAGCGAGGGCGCATGAGGATGCACGAGAGGAACATCAAAACAGTGATAAATGTTGCGTTGATTAGCACACCCGTCCTAAAACCGATAGGACCATTCAACAGCTTGTTCAACATTATTGTATTTATAATTCCGCCGAGTGGTGCGCCCGAAGTAACAACCGACATCACCATCGTTCGCCGACGCTTGAAATGGTGCGAGAGGATCGCCATACTTGGGACGTATACTAGTCCCTGGCCTATCCCAAATGCAAGGCCTTGAGCAAGAAAAACCTGGTCAAATTTCAGGCACACTACGAGACAGATTCAAGGAGCCGTGCCTGGTAGTACTGTCCTGGCTGAACTAGGGACAGCATGAAGATGGCGAGGCATTGGAGTACGGCTCCCGTGATGTATACATGATAGCTAATCGGGGTGGTAAGAATGAATAACCGTGCTATTGTAGGTGCGAGCCTCACAAATATCCATCATCGAATAGTCGGCCACACAATGGTCCCATTGCAGTTATGAGAAACGAATCCAAACTCCCAATCCATCTGCACGATATCGTTACAAGGTACGCGGTAAGCAGACCTGATCTACTCACGAGACTGCAGAAGCGTTCTCATTTTGAAGGTATTGTTGAGCGTAGAAAGCTGGTAGACAATTAAACAGTTGTAAGCGCTCCGCTCAATGAGTTCTTCACCTTGATATACACCAAAGACACTTGTGTACCTGTATAGGCATGAGGGCCGGGGCAATACGTCACTGCTGCCAGTGGCACACACCCGAATCCACAAAATTGGGCAAGAAAGCTAGGAGAAAGTTGGTGGGTACATATAAACTCAGGCAACAGAGAGGATCTCACGCTCCAAGTACCGTACCCCAAGCCACTAACCCACCCTCCGGAAATTCTGGTTCTGTTACGATATGGGGAAATGACAGCGAATTGTTGTGGGCAGAATTCTTCGGCAGCGTGGTCGGATCCTCTGGGGTAGGAGAATTGCGGGGGTGAGAAAGCATCTTGCCAGTGGTATAAGGGGAGAATGCGAATAAAAGTTCCGTGCTTGCATTTATATGCATACTACACAGCAGACTCACAGATAGCAACACCGGTGTGATGCATTACATGAACATCTTTGTTGAATATTCCACAGTGCGGTTACCGGTGACAAACCCTTGGGCCTTGGCAACATGGCGCACTAGTACATTAAACGTTGAGACCAGATACGAAAGTGGAAACGCCATATCAATGGCGGGCGGGTTGGTCGTGTCGAGAAGCCAGGAGTTATATGGGGTTCCACGCTGTCAAGTATGCTATACATGAGGTTGCCTCTTTCTCTACTGATGGTCAGATTGTGCCTGAATGTATCTGACGTTGCGCGGCGTGTTGAAACATTGGTGAGTGGTCGTGAACCGGTATTGGTTATATGAGTCGCCCATGACTCGGAGCATGTGGCCTGCGTACTCCCTAGGAAACTCCCGGCTGCTGGGAACGTGGCTGAGGATTGGCATCCAAAAAAGTGTATAATATGGGCTGTTGTCAATGGCGTATCCAATGAAAACATGTACCATAACTGGCCTTCATTGAATCGTCAACAGGCAAGAAAGCGAAATAAACATAAACAGTGGTTTGTTGGAGATTCTCACTCGCGCGTTGATTAGTCATACATTACTTAATCGTAGCGACCATAGCACGCGTGTTCGTACTGTACCAAACCGGCTCTTGGCCATTGTCTCGAGTCCTCAGAACCCCGGCTTTTGTCATGGTTTAGCCTCGGGGACACTGGACGCCATGGCACCAGAGTAGGCTCCGAATCATGGCTGTCGGGTCCGACCCGACTCGGACTTGGTTGTTGAGTCATAGCTGGTGGACTACCGTAAAGCGGAGTTTCGTCCTTATCGCTCTTTTCTTTTCTCTTTCTTTCTCGAGTACTAGTCTCTTCTGTCCGTAGCGTAGTCCTCATTCCACTCGTTTTTCGCACCACCGCACCCACTCACAGTTCGCGGCTAAGTCTACACATCCGACGCTGCTCCCCTCGCCTCTGTCATTCCGCGCTCGGCTATATTGGCGCCCAGCCCCCCCAAACAGCGCGATTTCGCCCTGACAGGAGCGTGCCCAGTTCAGTCCGAAAAAGCCATCGGGGTTTTTCTCCCAATCTGTCTCTTCTCGCTGCTCCTCTCTCGCTTGTCGTACGTCACTAACCGCTACCCTCGTTACACTCCCCCTAACGCAGAGGAAACGCATAGACAACTGGGCCCGGACCTCGGCTGGGATCGGTTGAAGACAAATTTCCAGTCGGTTGTGAACGATCGCCCCCACCTCACGGTGAACGCTTCGAGATTTCTCGGAAATACCTGCAAGTTTTCATTTGTGTAATAATCACGGAGACCTGCCACCTACGGCGTAGCCAATCGATCATCCGCGTTATGAACTACCTGCTGTTCAGTGGTATTGTGACGGCCTCAAGTTCCTCGCGAGTCGCGTGCATCAGTGATGATCGATTGATCAGTTTATTTCTTCAATCGGGAAGTTCCTAAGAGGGAAATAGGACAGCATATACGGCACTTTTGTAGCCGCTACGTAGAAGTCACCGCCTTTATGAAGCTCGCATGGCTCATAATTCGACTTTTCATTCGTTTTCACCTCTGTCACCTTCAACCACTCTTGAAACTCAGCACCAAATCGGCACCGGTACCGGTGTTGGCACGGGAGAACAGAAAACGTACACAGACAAGGAGAGTGCTGCTTACTACAGCGGTTGCCTGCACCAGGATATTAGTTATCCATGCACCGGTACCCAAGAAAGACATACCCCACAAAAGCTCGCAGGGGCCCACCAGAGATAACGGCTCGTCAGGAGGGCACCACAGATAGGGGAACCTATAGCAAGTAAATGGACGCAGGGTCACCTCACTGTGCCCGAGCATCGAGTGTCAGCTTACCCACTAAGCCTCCAATACCTTGATTACGTCAAACCAAGAAAATGTCAGCGACGAAATCATCAAAGGAGGAAATGATAGACACGCACCTGCTATCGCGAAACCCACGCCCATTCGTATGCTAAATGGCAGGAGGATAGGATACATCACCAGGAATGCAAATGAATGCAAATGACAAACCCAAGTTCAGTAGGTGCGGACGTCAGTCCTAACATGGGGGCCATCATTGCAATATCTATCGTCACCGAAGATTAAACCTCCCTTGCGTGTGTATGCACAAGCACAACTCACTTATCCCCGAGAACACACCATACAGCAACCCAAGCACGACAACACTGCCTGCCGAGCCAAGCCAAATCATGCCGATGATCAAGACTGCGCAAATGACAGTAGAAATAATTGACAGGTCGATGATACTGACGAATGGCAGCATTGTGCCAGCCATGGAACGACCAAAAAAATTACTTGCGTTGATGATGACCAACTGCATGATCCACTATGAGGTCGACAAGTTGCGAAATGAGATTGCGGTACGCACAGAATAAAAGGCAAAGGAGCTACTGAGCCCATGTCTCAGCGAGTCTACCTGGAAGTAGAAAAACGGATACAAAAATGCTATCTGAAAGAGCATTAACCTGTATCATGATCAGGTTGTGCAACAATGCCAAAAAGCGTGGAAAGACAAGATACCCAATAATGGTCAAAAGGGATGGAATCTCCATGAAGCACTTTTTGATTGCATTCCGGAAATCAACCAAAGTCGCCTGCTGACGTACGGTGCTATATCGAGGGCGCACGAGGATGCACGCCAAAAATAATAAAAGTGTGATAAACGCTCCACTGATTCGTACGCCCGTCTTGAAGCCGATAGGACCGTTCAATAGCTTATTCAGCATGATAGTATTTACGACACCACCCAGTGGTGCACCAGAGGCAACAGTGGCCATCATCATCGTTCGCCGACGCTTAAAATGATGGGAAAGGATCGCAAAGCTCGGGACGTACATCAGTCCCTGACCAACCCCAGAAGCAAGGCCCTGCGCAAGCAAAATCTGATCAAAGTTTGGAATTGCTCAGGGGGAAAAGTGCATTTAGAGAGCATACCTGATAGTATTTTCCCGGCTGTGCCAGAGACAACATGAAGATGGAGAGAGATTGACAGATGGCACCGGCGATGTATACGTGGTAGCTAACAATGATCATAAGAATCCACAAATGGTAATGCGTTAGCATCAGCCTCACAAATAACCATTGTCAAACAGTGGGCCACACACTGGTCCCACTGCAGTCACGAGAAATGTACACAAACTTCCAACCCACCTGCACAATATTGTCATCAAGGATGTGAGTGGCACCAATCCACGTACGAGATGGTTGATGAACTCTCATTTTGAAGATATTGTTGTGCGTAGAATGCTGGTCAATGATGAAGTGGTGGTAAGTTCTCTTCCGAAAAGACCTTCACCTTGATATACACCAAAGGCACACGTGTACCTGTTCGAGTGTTACAGCCAGAGAAATAACCCACGCGATGGCCACGTACCCATATCCGCAGAATTGGGCAAGAAAACTAAGACAACGCTGATGGGTACTTAAAACCTCAAATGATGGGGAGGATCTTACGCTCCGAGCACTGTACACCAGGCATCTGTACCACCATCTGGCAGTTCTGGCTCTGTTATGGTACATGAAGTTGATAGCAACACATCGTCAGCAGGACACCGCGGCAGTGTGATTGGGCCCTCTGGGGATTTAGAATTGCGGGAGGTAGACATAATTGAGGATGTAGGAGAGGGAGGCCCTTGATTAGGTTGTATATATAGGCCAGGTGAATATATCAGAAAGACTAGCTGAAAAATAAAAAAAAGGAAATACAGTTAGGTTGTACCTCAATTGTTCAATGGGGAAATCGTATCGCCCTGGCTGCACTATACCGTGCTTGTCAAACGTCATATTGGATAGCAGGTCGCCCGCATTGACCAGCGGTCATGGTGTACTAAAGTGGGGATCATTTCGGCCACAAAAAAGGAGTTTACATACGCCTACCCCTTTTCCTCCCGAGAATCATGAGATCGCACACACGGTTTTTCGTACGTATGCACGCTAAAGGTGGTGGGAATCCGAGAATCCGAGTCCTCGCGGCAGCCACGATACTCAGGAGCCATTGTGACCAAGTCATGCAGTTATCCATTCACCGGCCTTGTGAACGTATTGTCCGGACTCGATATGCAGGTGTTGACAGGGTAAAAATCGGAATCAGACATTGTAGACTGGGAGAGCGGAAGAAGCCTGCTTACATAACCTAAACCAATACTCGCAACGGATAGGTCAACGTTTTAGTATGGGTCCAAACATTCGGCCACCCACATATGGTCCCGGTCTAAATGCGCCATTTCGCGTTTAGACCGACATTTGGGCCTATGCTAAGCATTGACCTATCCGTTGTGGCTATTAAGGCCATTATGATCATACCAGTGAGTAACTCGCTTGCTGACTCCAAATCAATACTTCAGATCCGACAAATTACAGACTGTTCTTTGGACACAACCAGTACAGTGGGTGTGTACCATGACGAGATTGAAATCGAAGATATGGGCTGGGACGAAGAAAAAGGTGTCACCACTATCATTGCCCTTGTGGTGACCGCTTCAAGATCTCTCGCGGGCTGCTTGCAGATTGTGAGGGTATAGTAATCCGTCCGAGCTGGTACCACTAGCTTGATTATCCGCGTCATTCATGACCCAGCACGCATGTTCTCTTGCAATGCTGTGGAATGCTGTATTCACTTACTCCTCTTTGACAGCTCGACTTTAAAGACGAACTTCCCGATCATGAGTCACAGTGGGAATGCGAGACGGAAGAGGAATCCTGAGATGATCACTTTGAGGACACCTTCACGAATCAAAGCCCGCTATGGTCGAAGTTTTTGCCTAAAAATGGCATCTGTTCAATTACCGCTTATCTTCTTTTACCACTTCAGTATTGTATGATCAAGTGCGTTTCGTCCTTTTCTCCGCATAGGTTTACTTACATATCCACCTTGAAGGTAATCCCCGACTCTACCAGGTAATCGCATGATTTACAGAAAAAGGGGTGTGACCTCAAGGACGGAAATATAAACAGTTATGTAATTCATCCACCTTTATCGCTCTTCCTTCACTGAATCTATCTTGACCGAACGTTTCCGATAGCAGAACCCAACTGTCGAATTTGATAATATCGTTGTTCTTGGCTACCTTCCCGCAATGATATTGTCTGGTTTGTTTTCGTAATCCATTCCGAGCCCACGGACTTCAGGGGCGACCTAGCGTATCGTTGTCAGACATCCTTAGCGACCACAGTCTATTTGGTGAGATTCCACATAGATATCGGACGACGGTGTTGCGATTGCCTGCTGTAGCGTTGGGAATAGCTTATTTTGTCCTTCCCCTTTATAGCATCGCTGATGCTAGCCCATCAGATTCAGTGCGTGTGTGACAGCTTCTAATCCTTGGATACTCGGTTTCAAGTCGACCTGAAGTATTTTCAGGCTACTTTTCCGCCGTTCAAATCAGCTCTGGGCATAACTCAAGTAAGTAGCCAAGCTATCCTCATAGTCGCACATCGCCCCATGGACCTGTGGATTGAATCATGTAGCCGCCTAGGTTATGATCCCCGCTGTTCCTGAAACATGCCCGAAAGGTCATGCAATAAATCCATGGTGGGTACCAAGTTTTAGTTGGCTATGATCATGATTAACAAAGTCGTGTGATACATATGGTCACTGGGGTCTCGCGTTGAATGGACATTTGGTGACTCATCGAATGTCGGGGGATGTCAATGATGCTGCGCACTGGTGGTCATCAGGTAGACAGAAATACAGGGTCAATCATGATCCGGTTGGCAGTTTGTCATCACGCTTACTCTGCAAGCTGTAGATGGGTTGAGTTATCAAATTGTTCTAAGACGACGGCGTCAATGCCGAACATTAGAACCAAAAGTCTGAGGGCGGTCCGAGCCAGATTTGTGGCAACAAGCGATCCGAGGTCTAGACCACGTACCTGCACTCACACAGCACGCGGACGTAACCCTACTTACACACTCTTGTACTGTACCCCATGTATACATGTGCTACACAGTAGCGCATGGCGCAAAAAGGGAACAATAGTGGGTTTTTAAAAAAAAAGGTCTAGACTTCGGGTGTTTCGGGTGTCTCTTTGTCATGCAAAGAAGGGTAAGGAGTATACGACAGCACTCCTGCTAAGATATAGTTCACACGACCAATACCTGTCGGAATCTGTAGAGTTTTGAGGGAATTTTGACACAGTTTATGCATCAACTATCTTATTCTCCTTACCTCCTCCACCCGAACACCCAACCACCGCCGGAACGGACCAGGCGCTGGCACGAGAGAACAAGAAACGGATGTGGATGAACAAGACAAGCTGATGCCTGCTAGCGCAGCCAGCTATCGCAATCCCGAGCCGTTCAGCTATCCTTTCTTTGATACAGGCTGACGTACCCCACAAAAGGGCATAGGGACCCACCAAAGATAACGGCTGGTCAGAATGGCACCACAGATCAGGGAACCTGTATCAGGCAAATAAACACACGGTGATTATCCTCGTAAAGCTGATCTCAAGTCATCAAAGCCTCCGATACCTTGATTGCATCCGATGTCAGTGGTGAGTCAGGAAAAAAGATAACCTGTAATAGCAAAACCAACACCCATTCTCACTCTGGGAACAGAACAATTAATTATAATATGTATATTGAATGCAAGAGTGGAAACGACGAACCCTAGTTCCGCAGACCAGACGTTGGCGCCGACATGGGAGTCATTATCGCAACATCTATCAACACAAGGGACTGAGGATGGTTTGCAAAAAATGTAGCAGCGTAACACTCACTCATCCCGGAGAGCAAGCCGTACAGCAACCCAAGCACGACAACACTAGCTACGGAACTAAGCCATATCAAACTGACAATCAAGATGGCTCATATGATGGTTGTGATGATGGTCAAGTCGATTACACCGACAAACCAACAAACCCTGCCGTTCGCAACGTCAGAAAGCCGCACGCATAGAGTAGAAAGAAAATGGGCTACTGAGCCCGTGTTTAAGGGAGTCCATTTGGAAGTAGAAGAAGGGGTAGGTATACCCAAGTTGGAAAAGTGTAAACCTAAGACAGGATAAGTTCATATATCAGAACAGAGAAAGCGCGTATAAAACATTGTACCCGATTATCGTTAGAAACGATGGAACCTCCGTAAAGCACTCTTTCGTCGCCTTCCGGAAACTGATCGAGGTTGCCTGACGTACTGTACGGTCTGTACTATAGCGAAGACAGACGAGAACGCATGCTAGGAACAACGAAACAGTGATAAATGTTGCACTAATTCGCACGCCCATCTCGAAACCATGGGGTCATCTAATAACTTGTTCAACATGGTGGTAATACCGCGGTATTCACAATACCACCAAGGGGCGCACCTAAGGTTACAATCGTCATGACGATTGTTCGCAGACGCTTGAAGTAATGTAAAAGAACCACAAGACTCGGGATGAACATCAGTCCCTGGCCGATCCCAGATGCAGAGCCTCGAGCAAGTAAAACCTGACCGATGTCCAGATATAGTATTCGGGAAAAAGCCTCCCAATTGAGAGCCGCACCTGGTAGTATTTCCCGAGTTGTACCAAGGACAAAATGAATATGGCAAGAGATTGGAAAACGGCACCAGTGATGTATACATGAACTCGCCAACGACTAGTGACTAGTGACTCCCGGGCCGAAAGTGGCGAAAAGGTTTGAAACATGATTCCGAGTCACCGCCACTGCCTCCGTAAAGTTAATCCCACAATGGCGTCGTGAACGAGGCTAGAAATCTCCAGCGGGTAGAAATATCGCATCAGATCCTCGCTTCCATGTCTTGAAATCACATCGCTCTGACGTCCCTCTAGAGACCCGTCTGAATCCTGGCTGATTCTGAGATCAGGCCCCGCGAGAACGAAGTCACGTGCGTGTGAAAAATTTGCAGAGCGAGTAGCCTCTTCCCACTCCGTTGGGGGGGATCGTTAATTAAGACTGGTAATACCCAGGCGGCATGTATCCCCTAAGCTCGTTTCCCTGAATCTGATAATATGTCTCAATCCAGCTAAAAGATGCGGTACCAACAGAGCATTCACTAACACCTGCATCGTCTTGGAAACGAGACATCTCCACTTGTCCTAGTCAGAGGGCCGGTCCTACTGCGAAGCCTATCAATTTTCAAGGGTAGGGTTCAGGTAATTGGGGACGGCGTTCTCAATGGCCGCACGTCATCTCATGCTGCCATGCAATCTGCTCACTGCAGGATCCTGCTGACCCTGAAATTTGCTCCGAAAGGTCATCCGATACGTTAGATTGGTGAAAATGATCGGTCATGAGTTGTGTGACATGGAACCGCTGACTAGGTTACATATCAGTCTCTTTGTGTGGCGTTGGATGATCATTTTGTGAACCTTGAAATATTCGACCGTGATTAGCAGTATTTATTCTGCTTTGGCAAGCTCTCGCCAGATACCGAAGCTAGAATTATCCCATGGGATAATGGCTAACGGATTCATCAGCAGTCCGGACCCAGTACTAGTCTGGACCGAAGTCACTTGACGTGCGGTAGTACTAGTGGACTCACTTGGACGTATCACCCTGACATTCTCTTTTCCGCTGATGCACAATAGCCTGAGAAAAAAACTGGGATGACAAAGAGTAAAATCTATTCTACTACTGAAGCCCACAGTGTTAAGACATGTGGGAGACCCACACCTTTACGGGGAAGGCTTTGGTACCGGAGATGCTTCAGCTGCCTTCTCAGGCTTCTCCTTAGTCTCGCCCGCGCCGCCACCCGTTGCATTTTCATCCTCGCCACTAGTACTCGTACATCTTACCGCCGACCTCGCGTTGGCTCGGACGAACAAGATGCGTACGCAGACGAACAAAATACCGCTTACCAATGCGATCGCCTGTGCTAGGCAATTAGCCATCGCCATCCCGATATCCGAGGTAGACACATACCCCACAAAAGAGTGCAGGGGCCGACCAGTGATAACGGTGGGTCAGAAGAGCACCACATATCGGGGAGCCTACAGCAAGCGGATAAATACATGGTGTTGTATTCTCATAATGTTGATGGGCGGATGTCGGGGTTCGACTCACCCACTAAGCCTCCGATACCTTGATTTCGTAGGACATTAGTGATCGGATACGAAATGACGGAAATGGGGACAATATACCTGAAACCGCAAAACCTACACCCATTCTCGCTCTGATTGAACAAAAGAATATGGTACATCATTGGGAACACTGGCACAAGAAGGATGAATCAACGAACCCAAGCTCTGCAGGGTTGGACGTCAGCCCTAACATGGGTGCCATCATAGCAACATCTACGAGGATCGAGTGTTAAGCATCTCACGTGCACACTGGCATGCCGAAGAACGCTCACTTATCCCAGAGAAAAGTCCATACAGTAATCCCAGAACAATGACGCTGGCCATGGAGCCAAGCCAAATCATACAGACAATCAAGACGCCACAAATGATAGTTGCGATGATGGCCAAGTTAATGACACCGACAAACGGGACGGCGGCCCCGGACAAGGTGCGACCGACAAAACTGCCCGCATTGATGATGACCAACTACATGGTCCGTAGATCAATCCGACAAATTCGTCATGTCAGGATGGGATACACACGGAGTAAAAGGCAAAGGAATCACTCAGTTCGTGTCTGAGAGAATCCACCTGAAAATAAAAATAGGGGTACAAAAATGCAGCCTGGAAGAGCGTAAACCTAGAGTAGATTCGATATTTGAATCAGTGTGAAGAACGAAATACTGTACCCAAGGATTGTTAAAAGCGATATGACCTCAGTAAAGCACTTTTTCGCCGCCTTCCAGAAATTGACTGGAGTTGTTTCTTGACATACAGCACTATACCGAGGACGCACGAGGACGCAAGATAGGAACAAGAGTACAGTGATAAATGCTGCGCTGACTCGAACGCCCAACCTGAAACCAAACGGACCATTCAATAACTTGTTCAACATGATGGTATTCACAATTCCTCCGAGCGGTACACCAGAGCAGACGATGGACATTGCCATCGGTCGCCGACGTTTGAAGTGATGTGAGAGGACTGCAAAGCACGGGACGAACATTAGTCCCTGACCGATACCAGATGTGAGACCGTGCGCAAGCAGAACCTGGCCAGGGTTCAGACATGTGCAGAGAAAAGGTTACCTTTTGATAACCGCACCTGGTAGTATTTTCCTGGCTGCACCAACGACAACATAAAGATGGAAAGAGATTGGAGGATGGCGCCGGCGATGTACACATGATAACTGACAAAGGTGATAAGCATGGCCGTGATATGCGGATACAAGCCTCACAAATAGCCATTATCGAATAGCCGGCCACATATTGGGCCCATTGCAGTTACGAGAAACGTAGCCAAGCTTCCAATCCATCTGCTCAATACCGTCACTAAGGATGCAATAGAAACGAACCAGTAAACTCACGAGACTGCCGAAGCGCTCTTGTTTTCAAGGTATTGTTGTGCATAGAAAGCTGTTAAGCGATCAAATAACAGATCCTGGTACTCTTCTAGGAGACATCACCTTGATATACACCAAAGGCACTCGTGTACCTGTACGAATATTATCACCAGAGAAATTCATCTGTCGCGCACCACGTACCCATATCCACAGAACTCAGTCAGAAAACTATAGGAATATTGGTGGGTTCATGTAAACTCGATTAATGGAGAGGATCTCTCACCCACTGGCTACCGTACACCATGCTTGTATGCCTCCCTCGGGTAAATCTGGCTCTGCTGCGGTATGCAACATATTGTCTACAGACTTTTTCTACGGCGTAGTCGCCGCCGCCTCAGTCGATGATGGGCAAAGACAGGCTGCAAGCCCATTCCGGGCCGAGCCGGGCCACATTTGGATAGGGGCTCAGCACTCAGTAAGCAGGAGAGACAGGGCAATACCTCTACAATGTTGCATCTGTACCAGACTGTTATTTTTTTCCGCTGTACCCCCGCACACAAGTTGAAACGTAACACCGCCAGATTCCTTGCACTGATCATAAACAAATTAAAAAGCGAAGTGAGCGACACACATGATCCCTCATCTACCCCAACCACCTAACCCCAACCCGCTATGCGATTGGTTTGGATGCCACAAGTATCGACTTGTTTCAGCTCGAGCGACCCGTATCATGAAAAACGCCAGCCCGGCATTAGACCGTCTTGCTGATCATCGTCACTCAAATGGGAATGCGGTCGAGGCTACGGGTGGGGTGCTGTGCATTTTGTTGGATTAGTTATGTTAACATGTACACAAAAAAAGAGATGAGGGAAAGATGGAAAGAGTAAGGAGACATTGTCCATGTAGTCTTTTGACATATGAGCGAGACGCGTTTGAGGCGATGTCCTGGGTGTGAATACAAGGTTCAAGGATGTATATGCTTCGATCAGGATGATAGACGGTACGCATTAAAAAGACGCTCGCGTCTCAAGTATTATGCAGGCAGTACTTTATATTGTGAAGTTGGATGATATGTTCCAAGCGAGCGGCCTATCTAGAGAGGAAGGTATGAAATGCATACGGGCAGATTCGTTGAAGAAAACAAACACGAACGCTTGAATGGGGACACACCGATTGAGGCAGCAGGTGCCCGCTTCGACCAGTGCTGTTGGACAACTTTACTAGTGAGGTTGGCCTGGTTCAGTAACTCATGGTGGTTCCGCAGACCCCGAGTGCCTTGACATTGTTAGCATGCTGTCTCTCACTTGGACAGACCTGCTAAGCAGGCTAAGCAGCTGGACCGCAGCAGATCTGAGCGTGGAATCGGAGGAGCCTCCTAGTCGGGGCTCAAATTTCAGATCAGCCCCGAAACCTTAGTCGATTCGCTGAGTGTCAACCTGTCATGCAAAGAGGGAAAATACAACAACAATTCTACCGAGGCCCACATCCCATTCTAGTACAAGGTATCTATCACGATGGCCGTCGGACCTATCTATAC
>JBBPTX010000562.1:0-20707 GCA_038094595.1 Pulveroboletus aff. annulatus | reverse complement strand
TTTATCTTATCAAGGGAAAACCTGACCTAGACACTGTGCAAGACACAGGGGATCTACGGGCCCTTCTAGATCAGTGGGCTTCACCTTCAGCTCTTCACATTTGCCCCACTGATCACAGCACGTATTTAATACATCGTGATCATCACAGACCTCACATCAATCTCCAGTCTAGTTCTCTTGTTTCCTGCCTACAAAGTCCTCCTCTTAAAAGATAGTCTTTCCACTCGGCGTTTAGAGATAGTGATTGCCCTGCAAGATTGTAGTCGCAACAGATAGTAGAACGAAGACTGAGGAGTAAGAGCAAGTGGATTGCTAGTGCTAACTAGGCGACAAGCCGTAGGTAGAACTAAGCTAAGGAGAAAGATGAGAGGCCCTGTTGAAGGGTTTATATAGTGAAGTAGAAGCGTGACAGTTATGTGTCACAACAGTTAAGGGCCGGCGTGGGAAGCAGCATTAGAAATAGAAGACCAATAGCAAAACCACACATGAGAAGGGAGAGTTAAGGGCCGGCACATATGGCGTGAGAAGATCAGAAGATAAAGAGCTCCTGTGTGGTGGAGGATAAGCATGCTTATGAGATGGATGGAATGTCGTGGAACAACATGGAAGGAATGAGGTTAAGCATGAGAAATGGAAAAGTATTAGTCCAATAGTGAAAGAAAAGAAAAAGTGTTTGTCCTGTGATCGAATCGTAACAGGAGTGGCGTCTTTTATAATCGTTGAGTAACTCTGACGAATGTTTCCAGTTCCGCTCAGGTTCCCATGATTCTTCTTCAGCGGAGTACCCTTTCCATCGGATTAGGTACTGACGGGCCAATGGCATACCCCGATGCCATATGATTCGTTCTATTTCATATTCCTCCTATCCTTCTACAAGATCCGGAGACGGTGTGGGGAAATTTGGGCCGTGAATGTCGTTTTCGCGAGAGGGCGATAACAAAGAAGCATGGAACATGTTGTGAATTTTCCACGTTCGTGGGAGTCGGAGGTGATAGGAGACAGGTGAGATGATGTCAGAGATAACAAAGGAGTCTTCATGTTTTGCAGTGAACTTTGGGTCTTGGATGGACCTTTTTAGATTTCTGGCCTCCAGCCAAACTTGTTGTCCCTTCTTGAAGGGTATGAATTTCAACTTAGACCTGGACGCCATGACTTGTCGTGCAAGTTCATGAGACGTGAGAGCTTTGTCTCGTAGAGCGGTTAGCTCTTTGAGGTGGAATTCAACAGCAGGAATGTTGGTGTCAGCAATCATCGAGGGAAGGGCACAGGGTTCATATCCCATCATGAGATAAAATGGGGATTTGCCGGTGACTGAGTGGGGTCAGTGATTATGTGTGAATTTGGCGTGGGAGATATGTTCAGACCAAGTAGAAGGGTGATCCCTGTAGTAGATGTGGAGATAAGTTTCGACTTTCTGGTTGATGTGCTCGGTTTCATCATTGGTCTGTGGGTGATATGCAGTGGAGAGGGAGAGGTCATAGTTTAGAAGGTGGCCAAGTTCTTTGGCAAAAGTGGAGGTGAACTGCCGTCCTCGATCTGAGATGATTTTGTCATAAAGTCTGAAGCGAAGGTAGACTTTATGGAAAAAGAGCACTGCTACACCTTCACTGGTGATAGAATTCTTAGTAGGGCAAAGAATTAACCCCTTAGTAAGGCTGTGGTCCACCATGACCAATAGAGAATCAAATCCCTTGGACAGTGGGAGATCAGTGATCAGATCACAGGAGATCTGTTGGAATGGGCGGGAGTAGGAGGAAGGGATAGGGACAAGTAGAGGGGACGTCGGGTGGGTATTTACTTTGTTGCACTAGCACATGGTGTAACTGTCAACAAAGGAATGGACGAAGGAGGTGAGGCTGGGCCACCAAAACTCATTGGTGACAAGCTGGCGGGTTTTCAGATAGCCAGGGTGGCTGTTACGATTCGCTTGCAGGATGAACTCTTTTTCTTTTCTTTCTCTTTCGGACTAATACTTTCCATTCTCTCACGCTTAACCCTACTCCTTCCATGTCGTTCTACGACATTCCACTCATCTCATAAGCGTACTTAGTCCCTCACCGCGCAGGTACTCTTTTCCTTCCGCTCTTCTCACACCGTATGCGCCGGCCCTTAACGTCTCTTCTCATGCGTAGTTTCGCTATTGGCTTCTGCTCTTCTAACGCCGCTTCCTACGCCGGCCCTTAACCATTGTGACACGTAACTGTCACGCTTTGTGCTTCACTATATAAACCCTTCAACAGGGTCTCTCTACGTTCTCCTTAGCTTAGTTCTACCTACGGTTTACCGCCTAGATAGCACAGGCAATCTACTAGTTATTACTCCTCAGTCTTCGTCCTACTATTAAGTGGACGCTTCACACTCGGCCAGACCGCCTTTGAGTGTCCTTACCTCTGAACCTTTGACCCGACTGTCAAGCTAGGCAGCGGTTATCCCTCGACTCGTCAAACCCCTTGACGATACCCTCGACCCAGCAACCCCATGGCTGGTTTTATGTCGTCATATATACGAACGACAAAACCCTCGACCCTACTAGGCGTTAGTAGGTCTACGCGCGACCATACCCACGGCCACACGTAACAAAAGAACTAAGCTCCCTCCTTGTTCAGGTACTATCACGTACACCGCCCACCATAGCTTCTCATCGAAACACTCGAACCACCGATCCGCGTTGGAACCCTCAGGAACCCCCTTGCACCTCGCACTCAGACTCCTCTGACACCCCTGACGATCCCAACCAAGCATATTGGGACGAAGACCACGACGAGCCATTACTAGACTCTGACGAAGAACTCACTACCCGCGACCTCTCCCATAGTTTCTCTGCCTCTCTACAGATACCTCGTCCTCAGACACCCCTGTCTCCGACACCCAGATGCCAAACCGGCCATATCTTTCCCCCGATTCCTCACCCTCCATCACCTGCCATGACTACGAAACCTCTTGAACTCCGTATCGGCACTCCCGAGAAATATGACGGAGACTATAAGACGGCCAAACAATGGTTCGACTCCATCGCATTCTACCTTAACGTCAATGCAGATGTTTATAACTCTGACCCGAAGCGCATTGCCTTTGCACTTTCATATATGACTCGAGGTCCCGCTCTCACATGGGCAAACACCTTTAGATCTTCGAAAATCACTGCCGATGGCACGATCTCGATGGGCTCCTGGTCCGATTTCCGTGACGCCTTCATTAGGGCGTTTAAACACTACGATACCACGGGTAATGCCATCGCCTGGCTTACCACCACTCGCATGACCGCCACCAAAAATGGCGAATATTCTCCCTCGCTCACTGAGTACAATGCTCAGTTCCAGAACCATTGCGCCATTGCCGGCATCACCGACGACAACATCCTCATTGGTTACTACTCCGCAGCAATCCCCGAACCCCTCATGCGCCGAATCCTGGCTATGGAAACTATCCCCGAAACTGTGGATGCATGGCTAAAGAAAGCCGTGACCTTCCAAACCCATATGGAGCGTGCTAAAGAAATCGCTGCTCGTCACAAGACTCCCGCCCGCCACACGTATCATCAATACTCCGCCCCCGTTCCAACTAAAGACCCCAATGCCATGGACGTTGACGCAATCCGTGTTCAACGACTCACCCCCGCCGAACGAGACCAATGTCGCAAGGAAGGAAAATGCTTCCGTTGCCGTCAGAAAGGACATCGGGCAAACAACTGTCCCACGTTTACTTCCAATACCCCAAGGCCGAAGAAAGCTGTCAGGAGGGTAACAGAAGAAGAAGCTGAGGACGTAGAAGCAGTCCCTCGGCTAATCGAGATTGACAATGAAGACAATGACGAAGAAATAAGAGTGTCTCGCGTCGACTTCACCTCTCAGGATTTTTGAAACGGAACGCTGCCTCGACGTCAGTAGTTCCTCCTAATACGTGTGCACCTGTACTTGTATCCACGTCCAAGAAATCAATAAGAATCCCTCTACAACTTATTGACCCCTCGCACACCATGAAAACCGTCAACACTCGTGCCCTCGTTGACAGCGGCGCGGACATCAACTGCTTAGACTGGGACTTTGCCCGGAAATACAAGCTTCCTCTCGATAAACTCCCGACACCGATCCCCGTTAACAACGTAGACCAAACCCTGAACGCCAGAGGAGCTATACGATACACTGCCTCCCTCTTCACAAACATCGATGGAATCGCCCAGCACATACGCTTCCACGTCATGCATTGTGGCTCAGAAAACGTGATTCTCGGAACACCCTGGTTACGGGCTACAAACCCTTCCATAGACTGGTCTTCGCAAACGATTAGTATTCCCGAAACAGTAGATGAATCGGCATCCCTGTACCACATCCATGTCGCCGACCTCAAACGACATAATAACGTCCAAAACCGAAAACTTCCTTCGAAGCCGCCTCACCATGTCATGGTAGAAACTGTCCCAGATCATACCCTATCTACGTTCCTTGACATGCCAGACGGAAGCCTCTATGTCCGCCGAGCACTCCATGTCAATGCGTGTCAAAGGGTCCTCAAGACAGGGTCCAGATACCACCAGACGCACCCTAAACTAGTTGCTAAACTCACTACCGCCACCGAACTCGCGGCTGCCGCCGAGAAGGCCAAGCCAAAGGTTACCTTGCCTGACGTCTACAAAGATTTCGCTACAGTCTTCGCTAAAGAGTCCGCCGACTCTCTTCCTCCCTCTAGACCCTACGACCATGAAATTAACGTCAAAGACTCGTTCACCCCGAAGATTGGCAAACTCTACCCGCTCACCCCCGACGAGAAGAAAGCCACCGAAGACTTCCTCGATGAGAATCTCGCCGCTGGCAAGATCCGCCCCTCGAACTCCCCTCAAGCATCGCCATTCTTCTTCGTTAAAAAGAAAGACGGAAAACTCTGTCCTTGTCAAGACTACCGGTACCTCAACGAACATACTGTTCGCGACGCCTACCCGCTGCCGCTAATCTCCGATCTCCTTGACAAACTCAAGGGAGCTCGCGTCTTCACCAAGTTCGACGTATGATGGGGATACAACAACGTACGTATCAAGGATGGACACCAATGGAAAGGTGCCTTCCTCACTCATAAAGGTCTCTTCGAACCAATGGTAATGTTCTTTGGGATGACTAACTCCCCCGCGACATTCCAACGATTTATGAACGACTCCTTCCGCGATATGATCGCCGAAGGATGGTTAGTTATCTATATGGACGACCTCCTTATCTCCTCCCCAGACGATGCCACCCACACCGAGCGAACTCGTCGCGTCCTCCAACGAATGGCAGAACTCGACCTCCATCTCAAACTGGAGAAGTGTCAATTCGCCGTCCCAGAGGTAGAATACCTTGGGATGATCGTCAAAGAAGGACAACTCACCATGGATCCCGTCAAACTCGACGGAATCGCCAAGTGGCCGACACCACAAAAAGTCAAAGATGTCCGGTCTTTCTTAGGGTTTGCTAACTTTTACAGACGTTTCATCCCCGGCTACTCTAATATCGCCCGTCCTCTCATCGACCTCACCAAGAAAACCATGCCGTGGACTTGGAATCCCGCACAGCAGACCGCCTTTGAACAACTCAAGGGGTTGTTCCTTCGTAAGCCAGTCCTTTACATGCCTGACATCTCTCGCCCTTTTGCCATGGCCACCGATGCTTCCAAATACACATTGGGTGGAATTTTACTACAAACTGATGCAAACAGGGATTGGCACCCCTGTTCCTACTTATCACAGTCATTCTCCTCCTCAGAACGCAACTACGATATCCACGACAGGGAACTCTTAGCCGTTATCCGCAGTTTCAAAGCCTGGAGACAATACCTCCATGGCTCCCCCTTTCCCGTCAAAGTCTTCTCTGATCACAAGAATTTAACGTACTTCCGCCGCCCCCAAGACCTCAACCGGCGTCAAGCCTGTTGGCTCCTTGATCTCCCTGATTACGATTACTCAATCACCCACGTCCCCGGCACCCAACTCGCCGGCCCAGATGCTCTCTCTTGCCGCCCCGATCTTCTTCCTCGCGCTGACTCTGACAATATCGGAGTCACTCTCCTCCCTGACGCCCTCTTCGTTCGCCTTATTGACTCTGCCCTCTCCAATCACATCGCCTCTGCCTCTGCCTCGGACGACCTTGTTCTCCACAAACTCCAGGAACTCGACGGCTCCCTTCCCCCCACACTCCGCTCTCATCTCGCCGATTGGCAATACTCTGATGGCGTCCTCCAATATCAAGGCCGCGTCTACGTCCCTCCCGACCGTGACCTTCGTTGCGCTGTCGTTCAGCGCTCCCATGACCACGATTCCGCCGGTCACCCCGACTATTTAAAAACTCGCCAACTCGTTGCTTCGGAATTCTGGTGGCCTGGCCTCGCCACCTTCGTCCATTCCTATGTTGAAGACTGCACCATCTGCCAGCAAAACAAGGCCAACACACACCCTGCTGTTCCCCCACTAGTCCCCATCCCCTCTTCCTGTTCCCGCCCGTTCCAGCAGATCTCCTGTGATCTCATCACTGATCTCCCGCTGTCCGGGGGATTCGACTCCTTATTGGTCATGGTGGACCACGGCCTTACTAAGGGGGTAATTCTTTGCCCCACAAAAAAGACTATCACCACAGAGGGTGTCGCAGCACTCTTTTTCCACAAAGTCTATCTCCGCTTCAGGCTCTATGAGAAGGTTATCTCAGATCGTGGCCCCCAATTCGCCTCCACCTTCGCCAAAGAACTCGGCAGACTCTTTAACTACGACCTATCCCTCTCCACCGCTTATCACCCCCAAACTGATGGGGAAACCGAACGAGTCAACCAGGAGGTCGAGACCTATCTCCGCATCTATTGCGGGGACCATCCCTCTACTTGGTCCAATCATATCTCTCACGCCGAATTTACCCATAACCACCGCCCTCATTCCGTCACCGGTAAATCCCCGTTCTACCTCATGATGGGATACGAACCCCGTGCCCTCCCTTCGGTAATCGCCGAAACCAATGTCCCTGCCGTCGAATCCCGTCTCAAGGAATTGACCGCCTTACGAGACGAAGCCCTCGCATCCCATGAACTTGCGCGACAAGTCATGGCATCCAGATCTAAGTCAAAATACGTACCTTTCCAGAAAGGACAACAGGTTTGGCTAGAAGCCCGAAATCTCAGAAGATCCGTCCAAGATCCGAAATTCGCTGCAAAACGTGAAGGTCCCTTTGTCATCTCCGACGTCTTATCTCCCGTCTCCTATCGCCTCCGACTCCCACAAACGTGGAAAATCCACAACACGTTCCACGCTTCCCTCTTATCGCCCTATCGTGAAAACGATGTACACGGCCCGAACTTCCCTACACCGCCCCCGGATCTTGTCGAAGGGCAAGAAGAATATGAAATAGAGCGAATCATACGGCATCGAGGAATGCCGTCGGCCCGCCAATACCTGATCTGATGGAAAGGATACTCCGCCGAAGAAGACTCATGGGAACCCGAGCGGAACCTGAAACATTCGTCGGAGCTGCTAGAAGATTATAAAAGACGTCACCCTCGCGCTTTCTCTCTTTCATCCTCTCGCCCACCACGCCGCAAATAAACCCCTTCCACCTCCTCCTGATGGCCATCGAATTTACCAATGTCGACACCCCCACAGCTGCACCCTCCACCAACCCCAGCGCAATCCGTCTTCCCTCTGATGACCCCACACGGGTCTCTTCTACTCGCCCCGCTGCCCCTTAGCCTGTCAACTTCGCCACTCTTGTTGGTGATGTTCCCACCTCCCACGTCTTGCCCATCTCGGGCAGGATCCAATCCTCACCGTCGTTCATGCCTCCGCCCCATCGGGAACCTTCTCCTGGACCACCCTCATTCCTAGGAGTCCATCGCCCCCAACTTGTTCGCGCACCTAGCTCGGACTCCCTTGTCGCCCACTCCAGATGGGACTCTCAAGTTCCGTTGGACGTCTCATCACACCTCCACACGGGTCAACTCCGGGAAGAACATTTCACCGATGAGCATTATGTCCGTTTTCATTCTCTTATGTCTGACGACCGCCTCCGTGTCCCAATTAGTGTATATACCTCCGATGCCTCTCCAATATTTACATGGTTCGAAACCGCGATGCAGATCAACCATGTTGCCGCCTTCATCTCAGGCTCTGGCCCCGTATTCCCTCATACTACGCTTGGCAGGACCATGCAGGACTTCATTTATCACGCGTGTTACCAGTTGTACTCGCACGCTTTTCAGCTGGGTTATGACTCCTTCCTCCTAGACGTTGATAACCACTTCCGAGACCTTGCCGCTGCAGGTCAAGGGCTTGGCAACGAAGTCTTGAGAGACGGGTCGCCTATCCATAGGCAAACGCTTAATGACTGGTGGACAGGCTGAAACGGCAGAGATCGCGTATATCCAGGACATCCTCGCTTCAACCAGTGGTGTTTCCAATGCCACTGTCTCGGGCATACCCAGTTATCTTGTCAACAACACGTCTGTACTGGGTGCCGCCGACGAGCCCCTGGCCATTCTATCGCCCGCTGCCCTGGTCCCTCACGTCCTCTTGCCTCTTGCCTCTCCTCCCCTCGCGCCCAGTCCTCCTCCACGTCCACTTCCACGCCTCGCCATCCCCAAGCCGCGTTCTGCAACGGGCAAATCGTCCGTCGAGCCACTCCTCATTGAAACCCTCGTCAGTCATCCTCCTCCTCCTCACAACAGTCTTACCACCCCGCGCCATCTTCACCCCGCGCCCCCTCCCCATACGAGGACGGAGACGAATTAGACGACGTCAGTTACGCAAACATCACCGGCTCCCCAGGACCCGCTTTTAGGGACTTGTAAGGAATCCTTGCCGTAGCTTGGGGTTACTAAGGGGGTAATGTTACGATTCGCTTGCAGGACGAACTCTTTTTCTTTTCTTTCTCTTTTGGACTAATACTTTCCATTCTCTCACGCTTAACCCTACTCCTTCCATGTCGTTCTACGACATTCCACTCATCTCGTAAGCGTACTTAGTCCCTCACCACGCAGGTACTCTTTTCCTTCCGCTCTTCTCACACCGTATGCGCCGGCCCTTAACGTCTCTTCTCATGCGTAGTTTCACTATTGGCTTCTGCTCTTCTAACGCCGCTTCCTACGCCGGCCCTTAACCATTGTGACACGTAACTGTCACGCTTTGTGCTTCACTATATAAACCCTTCAACAGGGTCTCTCTACGTTCTCCTTAGCTTAGTTCTACCTACGGTTTACCACCTAGATAGCACAGGCAATCTACTAGTTATTACTCCTCAGTCTTCGTCCTACTATTAAGTGGACGCTTCGCACTCGGCCAGACCGCCTTTGTGTGTCCTTACCTCTGAACCTTTGACCCGACTGTCAAGCTAGGCAGCGGTTATCCCTTGACTCGTCAAACCCCTTGACGATACCCTCGACCCAGCAACCCCACGGCTGGTTTTACGTCGTCATATATATGAACGACAAAACCCTCGACCCTACTAGGCGTTAGTAGGTCTACGCGCGACCATACCCACGGCCACGCGTATCAGTGGCCTGCCGAGTTGTGGTCATGGAAGCGCTGGACGATAGCGCAGCGAAGGTCATGGTTGGGAGGAACATAGATGCGTCCTTGATACTGAAGGACACCGTCATTGTATTGCCAGTCGGAGAGGCAAGAGCGAAGGGCAGGGGGAAGAGACCCATCGATCTCCTGCAATTTATGGAGAATGAGGTTGTCGGAAGCGGAGGCAGAGGCGATGTGGTTAGAAAGGGCAGAGTCGATGAGGTGGACGAAGAGGGTGTTGGGGAGGAGGGTCACTCCAATGTTGTCAGAGTCAGCTCGGGGAAGGAGATTGGGGTGACGAGAGAGGGCGTCAGGACCGGCTAATTGAGAGCCAGGTACATGGGTGATAGAGTAGTCAAAGTCAGCAAGATCAAGGAGCCAACAGGCTTGACATCGGTTGAGGTCTTGGAGGCGGCAGAAATATGTGAGATTCTTGTGGTCCGAGAAGACTCTGATTGGAAAGGGAGAGCCGTGGAGATACTGTCTCCAGGCTTTGAAATTGCATATAACGGCCAAGAGCTCCCAATCATGGATGTTGTAGTTGCATTCTGAAGAGGAGAATGACTGAGATAAGAAAGAACAGGGGTGCCAATCTCCGTTAGCGTCAGTTTGTAAAAGAATACCTCCGGACACGTATTTAGACACATTGGTGGCCAAAGTAAAAGGGTGAGAGATTTCCAGCATAAAGAGAACTGGCTTATGGAGGAACAGCTCCTTGAGCTGTTTGAAAGTGGTTTGTTGTACAGCTGACCAGGACCAGGGCATGGTTTTCTTGGTGAGATCAATGAGGGGGTGGGCGATGTTGCGACTACAATTCCTTGCAGGCAATCACTATCCTAAACGTCGAGTAGAAGACTTTCTTATGAGGGATGCTTTGTAGGCAGTGGAACAAGAGAACTAGACTGGAGACTGAGCTCCGTCCAGTCTCGCTTTATATACTATTCTACTTGTAGATACTTGTTGTGTATCGATCTAGATACATATCTACATAAGTCCATCTCCTAGGCCCAACATGATCGACATGAGGAGTCGGCCTGTGATGGAGATTAATAAGTACATGAGGTATCCAGCTGTTGATCTGCTGTGGGTGGTAGAATGGAAGGTGTCAACGGTAATTAAAGATAAGGGATCTCATCACAGCGATGGAGGTGACTGATGTGAGGTCTGTGATGATCACGATGTATTTTAAATACGTGCTGTGATTAGTGGGGCGAAAGTGAAGAGTTAAAGATGAAGCCCACTGATCTGGAAGGGCCTGTTAGATCCCCTGTGTCTGGCACAGTGTCTATGTCGGGTTTTCCCTTGATAAGATAAAGAAAGTGTTCGCGTTCGTAAAGATGAAAAATATATAGCTGTAACAGGCGATGTTGGAATAGCCGGGAATGAATTGTCTGTAGAAATTAGCAAAACCAAGGAAGGAATGGACGTCTTTGACTTTTTGCAGCATAGGCCACTTAGCAATCCCGTCTAGTTTTATGGGGTCCATAGTGAGTTGTCCTTCTTTAACAATCATGCCGAGGTATTCGATCTCGGGAACAGCAAATTGGCATTTCTCTAATTTGAGATGGAGGTTGAGCTCTGTCATTCATTGAAGGATTCGGCGGGTGCATTTGGTATGAGTTTCATCATCGGGGGAGAAGATTAGTAGATTGTCCATATAAATTACCAGCTATCCTTTGGTGATCATATCGTGGAAGGAGTCGTTCATGAATCGTTGGAACATTGCAGTGGAGTTAGTCATCCCGAAAAACATTACCATTGGTTCGAAGAGTCCCTTGTGAGTGAGGAAGGCACCTTTCCATTGGTGTCCATCCTTTATACGTACATTATTATATCCCCATCATACATCGAACTTGGTGAAGACACGAGCTCCCTTGAGTTTATCAAGGAGATCGGAGATTAGAGGTAGCAGGTAGGCGTCATGAATGGTATGTTCATTGAGATACCGGTAGTCTTGGCAGGGGCAGAGTTTGCCGACTTTCTTCTTGACAAAGAAGAATGGCGATGCTTGAGGGGAATTCAAGGGTCGGATCTCGCCAGCAGCAAGGTTTTCGTCAAGAAAGTCTTCTGTGGCTTTCTTTTCGTCAGCGGTGAGTGGGTAGAGTTTGCTGATCTTTGGGGAGAACGAGTCTTTGACATTGATTTTGTGGTCATAAGGTCTCAAGGGGGGAAGGGAGTCGGCAGATTCCTTAGCGAAGATTGGTGCGAAGTCCTTGTAAATGTCTGGTAGAGTGACTTTTGGTTTTGCCTTCTCAGTGGCTGCCACCAGTTTGGTGGCAGTGGTGAGCTTGGCAACAAGCTTTGGGTGGGTCTGGTAATATCGAGAACCAGTTTTGAGAATGCGTTGGCAGGAGTTAACGTGTAATGCGCGGCAGACATAGAGGTTTCCATCGGGCATATCAAGATATGTAGAGAGGGTATGGTCAGGGATGGTTTCGACCATGACATGGCAAGGGGGATTCAAGGGAGGTGCCCAAGGTTGGGCATCATTGTGTCGTTTGAGATCAGCAACGTAAATATAATAGAGGGAGGTGGACTCGTCTGCTGACTTGGAGATGTTGATCGTCTGCGATGACCAGTCGATAGAGGGGTTCGTAAGTTTCAACCAGGGTGTTCCAAGAATCATGTTCTCGGATCCGCAGTGCATGATGTGGAATCGTATGTGTTGGGCAATCCCGTTGATGTTTGTGAATAAGGAGGCAGTGTAGCGAATAGCTCCTTGGGCGTTTGGTGTTTGGTCAACATTGTTGACGGGAATGGGGGTCAGGAGTTTATCGAGGGGAAGTCGATGCTTTCGGGCAAAGTTCCAGTTGAGGCAGTTGATATCTGCTCCACTGTCGATGAGAGCATGGGTGTTGACAGTTTTCATAGTGTGTGAGGGGTCGATGAGTTGCAAGGGAATACACATTGATTTCTTGGATGTGGATACAAGTACAGGTGCACATGTAATAGGAGGAACTACTGACGTCAAGGCAGCATTCCATTTCAAAAATCCTGGGAGGTAAAGGCGATGTGAGACACCTTTGGTTCTTCATCGTCGTTTTCATCGTCTATCTCTTGTAGTTGAGGGACTTCTTCTTCGCCCTTGACTTCCACTTCTATAACCTTCCAAACAACTTTCTTTGGCTTCGAGGTGTTTGAAGTGAATGTGGGGCAGGCAGTTGCCCGATGTCCTTTCTGTTGGCAGCAGAAGCATCTTCCTTCTTTGTGACATTGCTCTCGCTCAGTGGGGATGAGTCGTTGGATGTGGACAGCATCAACGTCCATAGCATTGGGATCTTTGGCAGGGGTAGGTGTTACAGCTATATATTTTTCATCCTTTTTATCCTTTTTATGCGCATACAGTCGCTTCCTTTATCTTATCAAGGGAAAACCCGACCTAGACACTGTGCTAGACACAGGGGATCTATGGGCCCTTCTAGATCAGTGGGCTTCACCTCCAGCTCTTCACATTCACCCCAATGATCACAGCACGTATTTAATACATCATGATCATCACAGACCTCACATCAGTCACCCCATCACTGTGATGTGATTCCTTATCTTTAATTACCGTTGACATCTTCCATTCTACCCACCTGCAGCAGATCAACAGCTGATAACCTAGTGTATGTATTAATCTCCGCTACAGGCCAACTCCTCATGTCGATCATGTTGGGCCTAGGGGATGGGCTTATGTAGATACGTATCTAGATCGATACACAACATATATCTACACATAGAATAGTATATAAAGCGAGACTGGACGGAGCTCAGTCTCCAGTCTAGTTCTCCTGTTTCACTGCCTACAAAGCACATCTAAGAATCCTCTCAACGTCTAAGTATTGGTGATTGCCTACAAGATTGTAGTTGCAACAGTAGGGGTGGTGTATTGATGGTACATGTGGTGAGAGGGGGTCTTATGTCGAGCAGCGATTTCCCTAGCTCGCTCCATGTGGGTTTGGAAGGTAACAGCCTTCTTTAACCAGGCGTCTATGGTGGTGGGGACTACCTCCATGGCTAAGATATGGCGCATGAGGGTGTCGGGGATACCAGCTAAGTAATAGCCGATGAGGACATTGTCATCAGTTATCCCAGCAATGGCGTAATGGTTCTGAAACTGAGCATTGTACTCAGTAAGCGAGGGGAAGTATCCACCGTTCTCGGCGGCAATCATGCGGGTGGTGGTGAGCCAGGCAATCACATTGCCAGTAGTATCGTAGTGTTTGAACGCCAGGATGAAGGCGTCATGGAAGTTGGATCAGGAGCCCATAGAAATTGAGCCATTGGCTGCGATCTTCGAGGCTCAGAAGGTGTTGGCCCATGTGAGTGCAGGACCTTTAGCCATGTATGAAAGCGCAAAGGTGATGTGCTTAGGGTTAGTGGTGTAAACCTCAGCATTGACGTTGAGGTAAAAGGCGACAGAGTCAAGCCATTGCTTGGCCGTTTTGTAATCGCCATTGTACTTATCTGAGGTATCAATGCGAAGTTTGAGGGGTTTGGTAATCATAGCGGGTGATGGAGAACGAGGAATCAGGGGAAAGATATGGCCGGTTTGGCATCTGGGTGTCAGGGATGGGGGTGTCTGAGGGTGAGGTATCTGCACAAAAGCAGAAAAGCTATGGGCAAGGTCGTGGGTAGCGAGTTCTTCATCTGAGTCTAATAAAGGCTTGTCGGGGTCTTCATCCCAATATGCTTGGTTGGGGTCGTCAGGGGTGTCAGAAGAGTTGGAGTGTGAAGTTCATGGAGGTTCTCGTGGGTTCCAATGCAGATCAGTGGTTCGAGTGTTTCGATGAGAAGCTATGGTGGGCGGCGTATGTGATAGTACCCAAACAAGGAAGTAGCTTAGTTCTTTTGTTACGCATGGCCTTGGATGAGGTTGCATGTAGACCTACTAACACCTAGTAGAGTCAAGGGTTTTGGTCGTTCGTATATATGACAACATAAGACCAGCCATAGGGATACTGTTACAACCCTACTTTTTACCCTTAGACTTCATGAACGAAGTCAGAAGACGGGAACGGAAGTCCTTTCTCACACGCCAAGAGAGTACAGCCAGACTGTGTCATAAGTGCTAACTCTTGTCGTGCTCACACCACACTTCCTTCCCATGTTAATCTCCGTCTTATGAAACTTCTATTCCACTCTCATGATATGCTTCTCCCTTATCTTTCATCTCCACTCAAGAAGTGTTTTAGAAACACATGTTCTCTCATGCCTTTAATCTCCGCTATGCTTCTTATGACTCATGCCCGCCTCATGGTCAAACCCTTGACCCTATGCCCCATTTAGATACGGATCGTTAGATACGACCACAACATGTACATATATTAGAATAGTATATAAACCCCAAGGACCTTGGCTGGCATCCCCAGTCAAGTTCTCTTGGTTTTCTCGCCATCAGACTGAAGTCCCCTCCTCCTCTCATCCTTACAACCACTGAGTTCGAGTCCACTTGACTTGAGCTTTATTTGAAGTCGTCTCTTGGTTGTTTCACTAGAACTTGACTATTATCAAACTGCTCTCGACGAGCCTCTTGAAGAAGTAAGCCTCTGTTTGGGCTACGTTGACCTTGCGCATGGCATTAAAAGAATTAGTGCACGTTCGGAGGCTGCTTTGGAAGATTCTGACGTGCCTCAGTGGCAATCTCCTCCTCAGACAGATGCAGACAGACCGGATTCCTAGGCATACCCCGGGACGTGTCAGAAGAAGTGCTATATCTCCCCCGCACGCCCTCGCCCACCGTATTCCCCCTACCAGAAGTACCGGCAAGAACACCGAGCCCTACCTTCTCCGACGATGACTTAGAGCTCGCCACCCCACCCAGATCCCCCAACTTACTGAGTCTGTTGACTGGTGGGATCATCCCAGACGAAGCATTTGGGGAGGTGACCCTTTCGGAGTTTGTAGGACAGACGATAGAAGATCTGTTCGTAGAGGGATACTTAGGAAGAGAAGAGGAAGAGAGGATCTTAGAAGGTCCTATCAGAAGGAAGCATACTAGGAAAGTCTACTGGTACGACGCAGCGCGAGTCAGGGAAGAAGAAGAAGCCCCTGATCGCATCACCTACTTAAGACCCAAGTCGAGACTTTTCCGTGCTAAGCACCGTGCGGAACTTTAATTAAAATAATAACCACTTCTTTTCCACAATGTCCGACTACCCTACCCCTGAAGCCCTCCATGAGCTCATTGCTCAAATGCAAACATTGACCGCTACGGTCCAAAATCAGACGGAGCAGATAACGCTCCAACAAAACAGAATAAATGAACTGATTGGTCAAAGAGACCAAGCAGTAGAAGCGCTCTTGGCCACGAAGGCCGAGGCAGACGTCGCGTCCGCAAGGGCGCAAGAAGCAGATCAACGAGTGAGGGAGTTTGTTGGTCTCCAAATGTGGATGGGACGGGCAGGCCAAGGAGGTCAACAAGTGCCCGCCCACAAAGTAAAAATCTTCTCTGACCCTGGATCTTATGATGGGTCAAAAGGAAAGTTTGAGGAGTGGTGGACTAAGATGCAGGCGTGGCTAGACGCCAACCCCCACTACTTCAGAGTTATGCCGGTGACGGACTATACGGAGCCACCCGTCACCAACAAGAACCGCGCTTACACGGTATTCTCTTGGCTCACTGGCTCGAAAGCGGGCCCATTCGCAGAATCGGAACTGGACTCCCTCGCCAACGGACTCTCACTTATGACGAAGTGGGAGCACTTAAAAAATGAAATTGAGGGGTTGTTCCGCCCCCAACTTCAAGAAGATTTTACCATGAAAAGACTCATGGAGCTCCGTCAGGGACGGAGTGACATCGACACTTTCTTGGCACAGTTCAGGGCTCTGCAGACAAAAGCCCAAGTCTCCGACCAGCACGGAGTATATATTCTGGAACACGGGATCTCTCAGGAGATAAAAGAGGTCCTGTACAAACAAGGAAGACGGCAGCACACGATTGCTGCCACAATAAACGAAGTCCGAGAAATCGGCAAAGGGTTTGAGGCCTTCCGGTTGTCCTCACAACAGCCGGCAACCGGGTCCAAACCTGACCAAAGAAGGACGGAGACACAGGCCTCCCAACCAGGCACATGTTTCAACTGTGGGAAACCAGGGCATCTGGTCAAACAATGCACCGCGGCCAAGATGGCCTGTGGAGAATGTAAGTGGCTCGGAGGGAGTCACAAGAAGGAATGTAAGGTTGGGCAGAAGAAAAACAACGCCAGGGGTGCAAAGACGGAAGAAGCCCCTAGAAAGGAAAATGCAGCGCCGGCTGCCCAAGAACCGGCAAACCCATGGGATTCCCTAAAGGGGATGACCTTTGACGAAGCCCAGGACTTCTTTGTCCGTCGGGCGCAGAAGGGAAAAGGGAAAGCGACGTGAGAGAAAAGGGCTCTCCCGTCGCCTCACCAAATAAGTATTCTACACTGGAGGTAGAAGAGTATCCAGAAAATTTGACGTTGGGAGCGACTGAGGACTTGCCTCAGCGCGGCAGTGACGGAAACACTGTGCTTGATTCTCCCTCTTACACACGTATCCTGAAGCGTGGAGAAACCCCTTCCACGAAAGAAGAATTAAAAATAAAAAAGTTATCCGAGAAGGCGACGACGCCAACTCGAGGTTCAGAAGAAGCTGCGGGTCTAGACCTCTATGCTGTGGAATCTCTCACGATACCCGCATCAGGAAAGGCCACAGTTGACACCCAGTTATCTATTGCTGTTCCATACGGCACCTACGGACGGATAGCACCTAGATCGGGGCTAGCCGCAAAACACATGATTGATGTTGGAGCCGGAGTCATTGACGCTGACTACCGAGGAAACATCAAAGTCCTATTATTTAATCTTGGGAGCAAACCCTTCGAAGTTAAAGAAGGAGACCGTATCGCTCAATTAATCCTAGAAAAGATCTCATTCGCACTCCCTAAAGAAGTCACCACTCTGGATGAATCACAGAGGGGGGGTGCAGGATTTGGGTCCACTGGAGGACACGCCTCGCTCCAGGAACCTTTAGTCATGAGAAACATTCTCATAGAAAATGAAATTCGGATGGGCATACTTATTGCCGACGAATCAAAAAAGGAAACCTCATTCCCGGTTAACGCCCTGCTAGACAGCGGCGCGAATGAGTGTTTCATCGACGAAAAATTAGCAAAAGAATTAGGGTTAACGCTACGACGACTCCGTCACCCTATCGCTGTATACAACATTGATGGGTCAAAGAACGCAGGAGGACACATTACCCACACCGCGGACCTCATCATGGAATTTAACGGTCACAAGGAACGCCTGACCGCAGAAGTAATGGATCTAGGATCCAACAAATTTGTTATTGGCTATAACTGGCTTAAACGCCACAATCCGCTCATAAATTGGAAAACCGGCGAGGTCTCTCTTACGAGATGCCCTCGTTCTTGCACTCTTTTAACCTGCGCTGCGCGCATCATAGAAGAAGAAGACGTTTGCCAAGAAGAAGCTTGGGAAGCGTACCACGTTCGTACTACGATAGAAAAAGAAAAGCCAAAAAAGGAAACTGCGGAAGGCCTAGTGCCAAAGCAGTACCATAAGTGGATAAACGTTTTCCACCAGAAGGAATCGGAGCGCATGCCGATTCGAAAACCGTGGGATCATGCTATAGATCTCAAAGACGATTTCGCTCCCAAGAAGGGTAGATTAATCCCTCTCTCTGTTCAGGAACAGGAGGAAGTTTCAGCTTTCATTGATGACCAGCTGAGAAAGGGCTACATCAGACCCTCTAAATCTCCACAAACGTCACCCATGTTCTTCGTCCCGAAAAAGGACGGACGAAAGAGGATGGTACAAGACTACCGGTACCTCAACGAATTCACGGTTAAAAATAATTATCCGCTACCCTTGATCGGGCAGCTAGTCGACCGGCTCAAAGGAGCTAAACTCTTTACGAAAATGGACCTCAGATGGGGTTACAACAACGTTCGCATCAAAGAAGGTGACGAATGGAAAGCAGCTTTTGTCTGCTTCCGAGGCGCATATGAGCCCCTCGTGATGTATTTCGGTCTATGCAATTCCCCCGCTACTTTCCAAGCTATGATGAATGAAATATTTGCGGATATGGAGGATGTAGTCGTGGTCTACATTGATGACCTCCTTATCTTTACAAAAACCGACAATCAAGAAGCTCACGACAAGATCATGAAAGAAGTCTTAAAAAGGCTAGAAGAAAATGATTTATTCGTAAAACCAGAAAAATGCTTCTTCTCGACGAAAGAAGTAGAATTCTTGGGCATGACAGTGTCCGAGCATGGCATAAAGATGGATGAGGATAAAGTATCCGCTATCTTAGACTGGCCTGCACCCAAGTATGTCAGAGGAGTTCGGAGCTTCCTAGGGTTAGCCAACTTCTACAGAAGATTTATACAAGATTATGCCAGCGCCGCGCGCCCCCTCCATGACCTAACCAAAAAGGACGTCCCGTTTACGTGGACAGAAAAAGAACAAACCGCGTTTGACACGCTAAAGAAAAAATTTACCACTGCACCGGTGCTAGCCTACCCGGATCAGACGAAGGAGTTCCGTCTGGAAACCAATGCCAGTGATTATGCCGTAGGAGCAGTGCTCTCCAACCTATGCGACGACGGGAAATGGCATCCCGTCGCATTCTATTCCCATGCTCTAAATGACACCAAAAGAAATTACCAGGTGTTCGATAAGGAAATGCTGAGCGTAATCTTCGCTCTTGAGCAATGGCGGCATTACCTAGAAGGGTCGCGTATCCCATTTGAAATATGGAACGACCACCAGAACCTTCAATGGTTCATGAAAAAACAAGATTTAAACCGCCGTCAAGCTAGATGGGCGCAATATCTATCAAGGTTTAATTATTCATGGGTCCACAAGCCTGGGACCTCCATGACAAAAGTAGACGCACTCTCCAGGAGAGAGGACTATGCCGAGGGCATAGAAGACGATAACAAACAGAAAATCCTCGTATCCCCAGATAAGATCAGAGCAACGGTTCAAGTCGCAGATGATGGGGATAGCCTCCTAGATAAAATAAGAAATGGCACGATGAAACTGAGGGAGTCCGCAGTAGAAGAAGTCGAAGCTATGGGCGCCACTCTCAACGATGATGGAGTGTTCGTCAATCAGAAGGGACAAATGTTCATCCCAGATGAAGAAGACCTACGGATGAAACTCATATGGTTCCATCATGATACGGTAATGGCAGGCCATTACGGAAGAGATAAAACCTTGGAGCTAGTCTCCTGAAAATACTTTTGGAAAAACATAAAAAAAGAAGTCTTTGATTACGTGGACAGGTGCCACACTTGTCAGAAAATGAAAACAGGAAACAAACCACCCGCGGGTAAACTCCACCCGTTAGAAACCCTGACATTACCGTGGGTAGATGTCTCGGCAGATTTCATTACGGATCTTCCCGAAGCAAACGGCTTCGATTCCATCCTAGTGGTGGTGGACAGATTCTCGAAAGAAGTCGAATATATTCCAACAAAAAAGACAGTGACGGCGCTAGACACCGCCAAGCTCTACTTAGAGCGCGTTTGGACGAATCATGGGCTGCCTCACAGCATTGTCTCAGATCGCGGACCACAGTTCGCATCACAAGTTATGACGTCACTATGCAAAAGGCTTGGCATTACACCCAAGCTCTCCACCGCTCATCACCCGCAAACGGACGGGCAGACGGAACGGATCAACCGTGATCTCGTTCAATATTTACGAACTTATTGCTGTGACCACCAGAAGGATTGGCCCCAGTGGCTACCCTTGGCACAGTTTGCACATAATAATCATCGGTCTACATCGACCAAGAAAACCCTGTTCGAAGTCACTCGAACTTACCAGCCACGTTTTGAGGTAGAGCCTGGTTCCTCTAAAGCCCCCGCGGCAGACGCTCTCACAGATAATATTAAAAAGACGTTTGACGACGTCAAAGAAAACCTTAACCTTACCGCTGAGCGGATGAAGGTTCACTCAGATTGAAAGCGATCAGAAGCCCCTCTTTATGCTATCGGAGATAGAGTTCTCCTCGCCACAGATAATCTCCGCTTGACGCGGGAAAGTAAAAAGATGTCCGAAAAATGGCTAGGCCTGTTGCGACTACAAGTTCTTTGCAGGCAATCACTATCAGATAGACGTCGAGAGGAAGGATGTCTTAATACTACTTTATAGGCAGGGAACAAGAGAACTAGACTGGAGACTGAGCTCCGTCCAGTCTCGCTTTATATACTAT